>JARUHE010328325.1:0-11037 GCA_031471125.1 Archaeomysis grebnitzkii | reverse complement strand
AAGTAAATTTAATTAAAGTAAATTTAATCAAAAAGTAAATTTAATTAAAGTAAATTTAATCAAAAAGTAAATTTAATCAAAGTAAATTTAATCAAAAAGTAAATTTAATCAAAGTAAATTTAATCAAAAAGTAAATTTAATCAAAAAGTAAATTTAATTAAAGTAAATTTAATCAAAAAGTAAATTTAATTAAAGTAAATTTAATCAAAAAGTAAATTTAATTAAACAAAATTTCGACCGTCGAATGGATGGTCATCCCAGACCTGGACCAAATGAATGCACCGGATAACCTAATGAAATAAAGTGCCATTAATGGCACTGCAGTTGCTCTGACCGGCACTGCATTCCAAGTGTTGGAACTATTTTCCCAGAGTGCCATTAATGGCACAGCTAATAAGAGTGTTTTCCAATGT
This sequence comes from Archaeomysis grebnitzkii, assembly GCA_031471125.1. Taxonomy (NCBI): domain Eukaryota; kingdom Metazoa; phylum Arthropoda; class Malacostraca; order Mysida; family Mysidae; genus Archaeomysis; species Archaeomysis grebnitzkii. The sequence continues at coordinate 10,624 of JARUHE010328325.1, read as the reverse complement.
TAACTTCAAGGTATTTTAGTTCATATGGGAGTTATTTTGTTGGCGTTGGGGTCAATGGAATGTCATTTAGAGGCTGAGGTGTTATCTTCTGTCGTAAGTTCGATCCTTCCTAATATTATCCCTATAACGTATGAATAGATAATGACATGAGGGATAAAATATGTTGGAAACAATCCAGAGTAGCTGTACTATCAAACAAATAATAAGAGTCCCCGTTATTTGAAACTTATTGGAGATCTACAGTTTTAAGGTCAGTCATATAAAAAAATAATGTTTATTTTGCATATTTATGTTTTAATGTTTTGCATTGACGAAAAAATAATTTAATCTGTATACTTGCAAATTATTTAGTCCAATAGGACTCCTATTTTTTGGGCAATATTACATTGAACCTAAAAGAGTTAGTTTGACACTCAGTTGCGCCTTCGTTTGTTGTTTTTTTTCTTTCTTGTATGTTGTTATTTGTTTGTTAGTTTTTGCAAACTTTTTTTAAACTAATTCAATGGTTTTCACAATTTTGAATTTTCCATTGTCTATTCATCGTAACAAAAACCTACAACTTTAACCTATTTATTATTAATTAGAACTATATTGGTTATACTCATAGTTTTGTAAACCTTGAAAGTTGTTTTTCCATGTTATTTAGTTATTAAATGTTCATGAACGAAAAATGACAATGCTAGATAGAATGACAACATCAACAAATAAAAAAATCAGCTTACATGCTACTGTTTCAAATTTGCAAGCAAGGTTAAATTTTTGAGTAACAAAGTTAATTTCATAAAGATTTTTTCAAAATGTCTTTCCAACAAAAAAACCTGGTCAAATAATCGCGGTTCTAGTGAAAAACAAGATCTTTTATATTCAAATTCTAATTAATGTTTATATTACAATTTTTTATGTATTTTTAGCAAATAAAAATATCAAAATGTGATTCGTGTTTAATTAAACAAACGGTCATTTGGCACTAGCCACATTTAAGCAGACGTTCGGCTCAGCCATTACTTACTTGTTAATTAAACAAAAGGTGACCCCCTCGCCCTCCCTCCCCATCCCCCTTGGGGCAGCCAGTGCCCCTAGACGGAGGAAATGGCTGCAAGAATGCAATATATTGTCTGAGTGTTCGTCAAAATTTGGCAAAAGTCGAATTATTCGTCCGCATTTTTTGTTTGTTTCTTGTAAAAGGCCGAGGTAATTAATTTGGATTCCCTTTCATACAGATTTGTGTGCGTGTGCGTGAGCGAATGTTTGTGTGCGTGTGCGTGTGTTTGTTTGAGTGTGCGCTTTTTTTGTATGCGTGTGTGAGTGTTTATTTGTGTTTGTGTTTATGTGTATACGTGTGTGTTTCCTTGCGCATGCGAGTTTGTGCATGCATGTGGGAGTATTTGCGTGTGTATGTGTGCTCGAGTGTTTGTATGCGTGTGCGAGTGTGTGTGTGCGTGTAAGTGTGCGAGTGTGTGTGTGTACGTGTATGTATGCGTGTATGTATTTATGTGTACATGCGAGTTGGTGTGTGTGTATATTTATGCGTGTGTGATTTGTAAATATGAAGCCACAAATTATTTGTCACATACATCCATATAATTTATGTTTACACATGTTAATAGGTGTGTGATACTGACTCACCCATATTGACAGGTGCATGATTGGGTACATCCACACCTGCATGCATGTTCATGCAAATATATTCAATATGTTGGTTCATACATACATTACAGGCATATTTTTGTTTACATGTGCATGCTTGTTTACACTTCCGCTTGTAGAAACACCCACGAAGAATTATATATTCATTGTGTTTGGCCATACATGCATTACAAGTTTATTATAAAACTTATTATAAAACATTCGTAATTATGATAAGCTATGGTCAACCATTTAACGCCTGTAGGGACAACACAATGACAATTGTAGGTTTTTTTCAATTCGATTGTAGGTCTTAGGGTAATTACAGTATAATTCAAGTGTTAACGGGTTAAGTAAAAGCTTCGCAACCAAACTGTGTGAACAAACTTGCAATGTTGTGAAGGTGTATGTACCATGTTAAAATGTTTATTTCCTTTGAATGGAAACCCTGATTTATCTTCTTAACCCTGTCCATCTTAATTTAAAAAGTGAGGAATATCATAATTACATTTGTATTTCATATTAGTGACTGAATTGAGGTTTAAACATATACAGTAGATACAAACACCTATATGTACGCACACATGTAAACATATTAACACAAACATCAAATATACACATGTAATGCATATATACAGACATTACACATATATGCATACACCTACACACACGCTCGAATATATACTCAAACCTACACACGACACATCTATACATGCGCTCACAATCATATATTGACATACATACACAAAATCACCCTAATATACAGACATTTATACATATATTCACACTCATATAGACACGTATACAAACATGCAAAACTATTTATACATACACACACTAGTATATATACAGTCCATCATATAGTATAACTACCAATCGTAATAAAAAGTCATTATTGAAAATGGATAAATGTAAATATGTATGTAAGGGACAGTTTAATATTAAAATATACCCTACATGAAAAATAGATTTAATAATCTCTAGAACAATAAAACAGTTCTTGCATGCTACAATTTTTATTTGAAGAACTGTTGATCATTTTGATTTTATTAGTTTTGTGCAACATTCTGTTTGGCCAACTTGATTCTTTCGCAATATTTTGCAAATTAAAACTTTGTTTAAATTAATTATCGACTTTGTTTTCATATTTATTTATCAAACGTTAGAAGATACAATTACATTGCTGTCGTATACGCCTCAACTATAAACGGTTAACATGTTAGTTATTTTATTGTTGTTTTGTATATACGTGCGTGTGTATTCATATGCTTGTTTGACAATGCGTTTCCTTTTATTTCATTGTTATTTGTATTTTTACTTTTTCAAATGAGGGTGTATATAATATATACAATTTACATTTTTAAACATACTTGTATACATAAAACAAATAGCAAAATTAGTATGTATAGATTTACATATATATGTACAGTCTGCCAAGAATGGTTTTGTAATTAAGAATAGGTTGTACTTATTTCATGTTTTGTAATTCTGTATGTTTTACAATAGTATGCAGTTGTATTTATATTACAGATTAAATACATTACCACAAAGTAAAAAATAATAACTTTTTCTTAATTGTTAACATAATGAAGGTATGCACACATGTATACATATAAATGTACATACATACATGTGTACAAACTGTACATCCATACAAATGTACAAACTGTACATGCATATAAACGTACATGCATATAAACGTACATGCATACAAATGTAAACACACACAAATGCACATATATACATATGTACACTTATACATGTGTACATGCATACAAATTTACACGCATACAAATATACACATATACATGTGTACATGCACACAAATGTACATGCATACAAATGTACACGCTTACATGTGTACACATGCAAGCCGACATGCAATGATAAAGTGTTTAATTAGTTTCGTTTTGAGATGTCCAACTAAACGAGATCCATTTTATTCCTTTTTTTAATTAATGAAAATGGAAAAAGTTTCACTCAATTAGAGTTTAAAGTCACTTTGAGAAAAATGTTTTCATTACACCAAAGAATCGTCGACAGATTAAAAGCAATTGTTCAAGAACAAATTACGGCAAAACTTATTTTATTTGTTCACGGTAGCTTGAAGAGCGAACTCTGCATAATTGAGGTCGGAAGTCAAATATTCCTTCACATTTACGCCCGCAAAAATATAAAATGTTACACATTTTCAGAATTTGTGTTTCTCACAAACTCAATCGTGAACATTTCATGTTCTGTTTTAAGGCAGAACAAAATATCAAAACAATGAGCAAACATGCAAAGAGTTTTTCCTCCGGCCAACACCTTCTGCAATAACCAACTCAGCTGCTACTCCCCCTCATTGGGGAAAGCGAGTGGGGGTTAACCCCCCCCCCGTGGCAAGGACGAAGTGCCTGGTTTCATAACAGCATCGATTAGGGGAGCACAAACGTCGGGCAATTATTTACGAAAATCCACTTAATTAGTTAATTAAAAAATTCTTTAAGCCAAGATTTTTCTATGGAATGACGGCCATTTTGATTTGTATTTTTGGTGTAATTAGTATTATTGTAATCATTATTATTACTATTATTGTTTTGATTATTACAATTGTTATTAATATGATTACTATTACTATTATTGTTTTGATTACTACAATTGTTATTAATATGATTATTATTACTATTATTGTTTTGATTATTAAAATTGTTTTTAATATGATTATTATTACTATTATTGTTTTGATTATTACAATTGCTATTAGTATGATTAGTATTACCATTACAATTGTTATTACAACGTGATCTCCAATTAGCCTTGCGAATGGTACACCAACTAATTATAATCTAGGTGATGACAGGTATTGAGCAGATTACACAACAGGACATGTTAATTACAAAGTTTGTATCACAGATTAAATTCTATCATATTTTCGTGAAGAGAAAAAGATCATAAACATTGAATTTATTAATATTAGTTTAGTTTTATATTTAAACAACTTTTAATTAATATATAGAACAGCAATAGCACAAGTGAGGTAAGCTCTAACTTATTTGGATATGATTTGCCTCACTTGTGCTATTGGTGGTCCGTTTAATAGGATTGTTTGAAAGAAAAAAACAGTTAATACATTAACACATAGTACAGACCGATCCGCACCGTCCAGAAAAACAATTTCACCGACCCAGGTTGTTTTTATGGTAATTTAATTTGGTATTAATTTATCTAATACTTTGGTAACCCTTTTTTATTACTTTCCAACGAGCACCTCCCGCCATGGTCGAATTTATTAGCTTCGTTTGTTGAATTCCGTTCCAATGGTGTTTGTCTCTAAATCTATGTTGGCGCTTTTCTAACCTACAGACATTTGCAATGGAATTGTATACGACTTTGCACACAATTGTGTATACGACTTCGCACACAATTGTATACGCTTCATTACGTAATTCTTACAAGGTTGTTATAATATGTTTGCTGAATTGTAAATAAACATATATATAGTATGGGAGGCTCATTAAATTTATATTTTTTTATATTTTTGAATAAAAGTAAATGAAAGTAAATATAAAACGGAAATATATTATTACATATGATTGCATGTTTAGTAATATATTGGTAGTTATGGCGCATTCACCAGGCGGTGGGGTGGTGGATGCAGACACACGTCTCCTAGGGTGGTTGATTAATTAAATTCTAACCAAATTCAGCGTTTTCAGCTTAGCTGGCCAACGAGACGCAATGTCGCTAACTAAATATAATTTATAATCTGTGTTAATGGTTTAATAGTTGAAAATACAATTATTAAAGTTGAAATTCGTAGCGAAGATTAGTGCTAATGCATTCACTTGCAAACAAATTGGCTCTAATGCATTAATTTCCTTCTATGGTTTCATCTCAACGCGTTTTTTATTAAATTGAAACAAATTTGATATTAAATTCATCGCATGTAAGGTACTTTCAGTTTGAATTAAAATGTTTTTGTTTAAAATAAAAATTGAATTTTGTGAATAAAAACATTTATTTGTTTATGTGATTCTTTTTATTGAAAGTTTTCAAGATTAAAACTGCTTGCAGAAGGATTCAATTATTTATGACCTGAAACGAAAAATCAATTGAAAATATTTTCCATCCTACACTTTTGTTTGTTTTCAAAGTTAGAACAATTTTCAATCAAAAAATAAGAAAATTAAATTTATACTAACCAAATCCATATCACAAAGTTGCGGGAATGAAATTACTTTTCCAGTATGTCTAGCAACAATATTACCAAAATATCTAAGCCTAAAGAAAAATAGAAGTCCAGTCGAAGACGTAGCAAAACAAAAGAAATGTTCCAATAAGTAACTTGGCTTTGTGATGCATTTGTCCACAATAATAATATAATAATAATGATGCAAAGAATTAATTTAAAAATCCCTCAAATATCGAATAAAATGCAAACCTTCCCCGAACCCACGTCTCTCAGCTGCTGTATGATTGGAATAGCACATCCGAGGTTCTGATTGCATAGGTGATGGGTCCCCCCTCTTGGGGGAGATTTGGGGGTCGATCCCCCATCCAACCGTTTGACGGTGCGAGCAACTTCTTTCTTTCTTATTAAACGCGAGGTCTCCAATTTTCTTTTTATTCACTTGCAAATAACCAAATTCGAGCCGTGCTCCTCGTCGCAAAACAATTATGACGATTATTTGTGTAATTTCGTTTTGCTTAAAATTGTTTTGTTTTGTTTTATGAAATATTTTTTTTGTGAATTTGAAAGCTAGAAGTTGGTTCCTTTATATCAGCTATGATTGGACGTATAAAAAGTCGGCTCGCTTCAACCATCAGGACAAGCTATAGCCTTCTTTGCTTTTCCTCTTGTCAGCTGTTTTATTATTTTGTTTATTGATTGCATCTATTTGCTTATTGATTATTTGCTTACGTTATTTCTTTGTTTTACTTCTTATTCTTTTCTTTGCCTTTGTTTGTTATTACATTCAACCATATTGATGGAAAGCCTTTCTTACTCGTGCTTCTTTTGTTTGTTTATAATTTAATGAAATATGTTTAATGATATTTTATTGTTGGTGTGTTTACATTTAATTTAAATCAATTCGGTTTATGAATTAATTCAAAAGATAAAATAAAACAAATTAAGGGAATAGTTTTTATTATTGAAAACCATTGAACCAGTTTTTTTATGTGTATTAGTTCTACAGCTGTAATCTACATTGTAAATAAATTTCTATTGATAAGATACATAAGCATTTGTTAGTTTGTTTATGTGTTAATTGAGATGAGTGTTACATAAAATAACGTCTAACGGTTTTTACGTTTGTGACGAATTTCTTAAAACATAAAATATCTTCAAATAAAGTTTTTCAATTGGAGTAAAAATTGAAGGAAATAAATATGAGATGAAATAATGCTTTAAGTTTAAATAAAAATAACACCAATGATAGATAATAATAATAATAATACGAAAACTAATAGCAATGGTATTACTAAAATTATTATTAATACCAGACACAGAACGATTGGTTTTATCAATATTAAAATGTCATTAATAGAACAACTAACATTACTACAACCATATTAATGGTCCTACTAATAGTAACATAAAAGTACGAGAATAAAATAATATCATTCGTTTCAATTAAAATTAATATTATTATTGTTTGATTATTAGTACTAATATAATTCGTGTTATGTGTGTTGCTTTACTATTTAATGAGTTCTAAAATTTATTTAACAAGTAATAAACACTGTTTCGTTCAACCACAAAATCCCATTAACAAAGATCTTTCAAAAGACTCATTCCCAAATACATCTTCGAAATTCGTCAACAATCATTAATAATCGTCAATAATTGTTAATAATCGTCAAGAATAGTTCATAATCGTCAAGAATTGTTAATAATTGTTAAAAATCGTCAACAATCTTAAAAAAATCGTCAAGAATCGCCAACAACCGTTAACAATTGTCAAGAGATTGATTTTTTAGTTTAACTAAATCGTAATAGTTATTTAAGTTAAGATTTTCAGTGTAGAAATAATTTTGAGTCAGTACAGTTTATATAAATTCTTGTAATGTTTTTAATACGTAATAATACTATTTTAAAAATATCTTTAATTTGCATTTTAGTAGTTACGAAAAAACAACTAAATATAATTTATGGATCGACAATAGCAGAAGTGAAGTAACCTCTTTGTTATTTGAATGTGGGTTACCTCACTTGTGCTATTGTCGATCCATATATGAACTGAATTAAACATTTTACACAAAACATTTTGAGAATGCAAGAGCTCTGTCTTTGTATGCATATCCAATTTGTCTCTAAATTGTGAGGACTTTCTAAAATAACAACTTGATAGAAAGAGAGAGAGAGAGAGAGAGAGATAGAGCGCGCGCGCAATTGTGTGTGTGTGTATGTGCACAATAGAGTGTGTGTGTGCGTGGGTACGTACGCATGTTGTGTTATATGCTGTGTATTTCGATGTGTGCACGAATGTGGATGCAAATAAGTAAAATCGTGTATGTTCGTGTGTGTGTTCATGTACGTCCCTGGTAAGCCAAAGTATTTCTAATTATGAAATTTAATATAATAATGAGATAACATCTCCTAATGCATTTTTAAGATAGTCTTAAATTGAAATAATGGTCTGATAGTTTCTTCAGTTCTGGAATGAATAAAACTTGGAAACTTTATTCGAAAAACAAGTTTGAACTAAATTTATTGTTGAAGTTAAGTTTTAGTTGATTAGTTAAATTAATTAAGAAACTATTTTTCTCATAAATACTCTCTTTGGCTCTCCCAGTCATTCTCTCTGAGGAAATGTGACTCGAAATTTCATTAATTCTTCCATTAGAGTGCTAAAAGGTGTAACCCACTCAATAAAATGTCGACCCAAATTAGCCCTTATGCAGTAAGTATATAAGGTCGATAAATAGAGGTCATTTAAGGCAATCAGATACATTGACGCTTTATTGCGAAACATTGAATTTGAAATTGGCTAGATCTCAGATTACGACGGCCGACTTTGTCAATTGGAATTGGTTTTGTGAATACTTCGATATTGAATGAAATATCGTCTAGTGTGTCTGATTATATGTAAACAATAACAACAAAGAATATGGGGTGTCAGTCTTTGCGAGAACAAAGTAAAATGGTGTTTCTATGTTGGCTGTTATTATGATTACCTTATATGGAGGACCTCAAAAACACCAGGTTTTGATTATCAATATATTTTGATTTCGTGTATTGGCGTGTCTGTTTTTTTGCTGATCACGTTAATGGCTTCCCGTGACACGCCTATTGGATTGCCAGGGCGCTAAGCCGGACACCTTTTCTTGCCACCATCACACTTATTATCTTAAGGAACACATTAAATAAAAATGTTCCCGTGTTTATATAAATATCAAGGAAATGTTCAAATTTTATATAATTTTGAGATATTTTATTAAGAACAATTTTCACGTTTCGACAACCAAAAATAATCTTGATAAAGACGTTCCTTTTAGATTGGCGTTATTGGTTTTCATTTAAGGTTTTCACAACTTTTTATGGAATTATTTCGAGAGTTTTAGACCATGAAATATATTAAACTTTTATGTTTTTATTTCATTGTTTATATTATTTTTGTACTTTTGACGTCTTATTAGATAGATGGTAAGGCATCCTGTCCGATCTTTAAACTATATTTACTTTTTCTTTTCATTTATTATAGAATATTACACGATTCGTGTGCGGGATCGTATGAAATCGCATTGAATTGGTATACAACTCTTTTTTTTGGTTGATTTTCAGTAGTAATTTTATTGTACAATTAGAAATGTTTTATTCAAATTGAAAATCCAAATGAAAGAAAACTTGTACTCTTGTGATACAATCTTCAAAAAAAGAGAAAAAATCCAAAATATATAAAAAACATTTTTAAGACTTTTTTACTGTAGAATAATTACTTGAAAATAAAATTTATCTTCATTAGTTTTACATCTTTTTAATAATTAGTATAATTAAAAAACTAAAAAGTATTAACTATCGTTCTTGAATTACAAACCATATTTATCCATTCCCACCTTTGAAATGTGTTTTGTTACTGTTTATTTGTATTCAAGTTTAACAAAAAATTAATTTGAACATTAATTAACATATTCCCACATGGTGTCATAGCTATGCCTGTCCTTCAACTTGAAAAAATTGAAAATAGAAAAATAAAATGCGAAAGTTTGAGAAAGTCATTTCATTAGGCCAAAGAGTTTTGAGAGCCGTCATTTATATGATTAAAACCATTTAGCCGCTAAACAAAATTAAAATTCCATTAAACTAATAATATTAATATCGATAATGCATTAGCAAATTACTGTCATGATTATTACTGATATTGTTATTAGTGTTAACAACATTTGTATTATTGTTAATATCATTATTATTACTTTCATAACCAACAATGATTACTGTTACTAATCTTTGTATTATAATTATTGTTGCTGACATTCTCGTTATTGTTAGTATTCCAACATTTTAATATTAGTATTATGTTATCAAGCCAATACTTATTGTTTGAACTCATTAGCACACAAACTAGAATTGTTTTATTAACTTTGGTATTATTATTATCATTATTGTTATTATTGTATTACTATTATTATTGTTGTTTTTGTATTATTTTTATTATTATTAAATCACTATTATTGTTATTGCATCTTTATCATTATTATTATTATTCATTATTATTATTATTATTATTGAATTACAATTATTACTATTGCATTATTATTTTTATTGTTATTATTATTATTATTATTATTATTAGATCATTGATGCTAATAGCTTAATTCCACTTAACAATAATTGTGCGAGTTTTAATCACTTTAATGTACCGACACAAACAGCCTAAAAGCTTCGCGTTTCTTTCACTCTAATAATGACAAAAACTATTCCAGGGAAACAGACCAATTCCGATCTGCTGAATAATTAAGAATGGATTATGCAACACTCTCTCTCTCTCTCTATCTCTGTGTTCTCTTGCTCTCT
>JARUHE010328314.1:0-11037 GCA_031471125.1 Archaeomysis grebnitzkii | reverse complement strand
GTCATGTTCCAATAATATGGCAAATAAAAGCTTCACTTCTAATAAGGCATGATCACTCTAGTTATATTATCTCTATGATGTTGGCTCAATCTATAATACAAATTACATTCATTATTTACTTGATGGTGTATCACTAGTAATATGCTAGACGTTGCATCATAACAGTAACATGAACTCCCATTGTTTTTTTTTATTTTTCTTAAGAATATTAATTTTTTAATAATAACAAATTCATTAAAAACCATTGCTAAAAAGATAATAAAAAGTGTTGAGTTACTCAAGAATTCCTTGCGAAATAGAATAATCTTGCTTCCCTAACATTAATCATAGTTTTCATACATCGCCGACCCTATTATGGTTAGACTTATTATTACTCACATCAAGTGATGTGTACCCTAAGGATATGCCGCTGACATATAGTAAACTACAATACATAAAAATAATAATAATAATACTATAATAATATAATATAATATTATAATAATACTATAATAATATAATATAATATTATAATAATAATATAATATTATAATAAATAAGGTTAATATAATAATATAATACATAAGGTTAATATAATAACCCTTTGATCACCTATTGTCACGAAAATAAATTATTTGATAAGTGATGTCAATATTTAGGTAACCCTTTGAAACTCAAGTGATTTTTACCAATATAGCTACAGCTCGGTGAGACAAATTCAAAACAAAACTTAATTCATCGGTAAATAAAGTTCATATCAGATTTTAAAGGGGTAAACATGGTTAACCCTTATACTAACAATGATGTAGGTGTTAAATAATTAACACAACCGAAACTGTTGGAAGTTAAATGGTTAAAACAAACAAAAATATTTCTCGACTAAAACTGAACAAATTAATAATTTTCGACCAAACTACACAAAATATAATTTGATTAATTGCAGTTCATAATTGCTCGTTTCAATTTTTTCCCTCAAACTAAAAATTGGAAACAAATTAATGGGAATTTCTGCGATAATTTCCCTCAACTATTGTTATTGATTCAATAATTTGGTTCTAACTCAAAATAATGATTCAATTGGCACATTGCTTCAGTTATTGAGCATACAATAAGGGTTGCTTTCAGGAATACTAGACTGACAACAATTGACCAACTTTTATGTCTAGGATAGTCTAAACTGACATCATCAAATGACCAACCTTCGTTAACAGTGCACACTTTTTGTTGATTCGATCAACTGCCTTGTGATTCAATGAACATCGCACAGGTCTTTAACAACAACGGCCATAATTCAATTCAAACTTATTGTAAAATTTGAGGCTTTTATAAAGCTGTACTAATCAAACTCAACCGATATCTGCCTCGCTTCATATACCAACCTTACTATCAATGCTCACATCAAGTTACGTGTACTCTAAGAATATGCAGTCGACATACGGCACGTCCTCCAAGCCGGAGTAAGCTTAGCATATGAGATTTTAAGGGAATACAGCTAAGTCCAAATCCCAATGAAATAGTCTTAGAGGGAACTCGAACCGATTTAAATGAGATTTGATTATGCAACATTAATATTGATTGAGTTTAATTTTTTTCTGTTAACAACTTTGTTAACTAATTTGTTTAGTAAAATAATCAAAATAATATTTTATGGTAGTATAGAATTGGATGGTAAACTAATATTATATAATTCAATGTAAAATTCAATTAAAGTCATTGCACGATTATAACCGTGTTTGTAAATGCCGACACCCGAATGCGAACTGTGATGCACTATAATCCAACAGCACCGAGTTGGACTTAGGGTGTCGGCAATTACAAACACTATTTATTGGCAACCATACGTCAGTATTTGAAAGAGAAAGTAATTATCCTTTTAGCCTCTAGTAAAACATTATTGTATAGATTTATTTAAAAAAGATTGATTTAATTAATATATTCTAGAATAAAAATATTCCCAAATCGTTTCAATGTAATTTAATCCGAAAAATAATTGAGGCTAAAACATATTATTGTTCCGGAATTTATTAAAATTAAATGCAGAGATTTTCCAAAACAATTTTGGAAATTAATAAAAGCGAAATTATTAAAAGTTGTTTTTCATTACTCGTATCTGGTTTGGGATTTGAACTCGTGCTACCCAAATAAAGCTCGACTTTGTCCCCTCTTGGGAAATTAATTGTCCCGGTTTCAAGGCAAAATGATGATGTAAACATCCACTTCTAGCGTCGACAAGTTTATAAAATGATAATTCGCTTAAAATAAAAAAAATAGTTGTACTTGTTTTGTTGGTTGTTGAATTATTGTGTAGGATACTTATGTTATGTTTAAGGGTCACGTTGTTGATTTCCCCCAATTGAAAATGTTTTACTTGAAATTCAAGTTAACACTTTAACCGTTTCTTGTAACACCGGTGATACATAAGTATAATGGCTTTCTCCATTTTATGTAACACCAGTGATAAACATAAAGTTAGTTATGTTTTTGATTACATTATACAGGTAACTAGTTACCTGTATAATGTAATGAAAAACATAACTATCGTAATTTGTATCACTGGTGTTACATAAGATGGAGAAAGCCATTATACTTATGTATCACCGGTGTTACAAAAAACGGCTAAAGTGTTAAATACTGTGATCCATTTGATGTAAATAATAATTACCACATACCAGCTAAATGAAAACAAAATAATACCAGAATGGTTATAGAACTATATTAGATCGTTTGCCAGTCGATATTTTATGAGTAAAATTTGATAAAAAAGTTGAACTTGGTATGGAATCGAATCCTTTTAAAGAGGCAATACTCTCCTGACCATCTATGTTATTCAATCTTTTATATTCACAAGTAATCCAATTAATTCCAAATGCGCAATGAATTCCAACCAAAAATTGGGTCGCCCTTTTTTGGGTTTAATTAGTTTTTTTGTTGAACATGTCTTTAAATTAAATGTTTTTTTAAAACTTAGTAAAACGTATTTTATGTATTATTTACGGATTATATGAAGTTTTTTAAACAGTTAATGAATATATTTTAAGTTTGTGTATATGTAATGAAGTTTATTTTAATTATAGAAATTGAATGTGTTTATAAAACTTAGTAAATCGTATTTTGTGTGTTTTTATTTTACTGATTATATCAACTGTTTTAAACAGTTTTAAGTTTGTAAATATTCAATAAAGTTTAATTTAAATATTACATTAGTTTGTTCTTTTCCTAATAGTAATAATTTTCCGTCATTAATTAATGTGATGTTTTGTGTTTTAATTATTTATTCCATTAATCAAAAGATTTAAATGCAAATGTAAATGAAATGAAAATTTTTCTAACGAATAATATTCAAAAGATTTTTTCAACATCGACAATAATTTCTAAACCTTTTGTTTCCATTACATTTGTCAACCCCGTAACACCCGAGTAACTTGCCAGTAAAGACTAAATTACATTGGAGTTTACATTGAAAATAAACCTTATTGCGTCTTACTATTCGATCACAATAGACGCTTCGGGTGTTTTAGAACACATGGATCGACAATAGCACAAGTGAGGTAAGCTCTATGTTATTTGAATGTGGGTTACCTCACTTGTTTTATTGTTGATGCAAATGTTTCAACACCTTTCCTCTAAAGAAAATGTTTTCATTGTGGAAAAATTTGCATTGCTAATTTTTTCACTTTTTTGCACTAATTAAATATATAATCTGAATTTTAAAAAGAATATGAAATGTATATTTTACAATTTGTTAACGCAGTTTTAATGTACTTTCTTTGAAAATTTAATGTGTTTGCATTGTTTTATTTCTTAGAATTCTGGTATTGCAACAAAATAAACTTATGTATTGGATAATTTTATTATATGTTGATTTTAAAAGTTTATGTTTTCATTTATTTTTAGATCTCATATAAAAGTTATCAATTTTTGATTGAATGTATCAACTACTTGGACTACATGAAATTGAGATGTAGTTTATTTATTCTCTTAAAAATAAAACGTAACCATGTGGTTTCACCAATACCTGTGAATTTTCGGTGAAAATAGAGAATATGTAAAACTAGAGCATAGCTTAGGGTTACACAACTTACCCCAGCTACTCTCTGGTGAACACTAGTTTATGATTTTTACTGCTCTCAGCTGTCTACGTTACATAATAGTTTCGTCATTTTTAACTAATACTCAAGAAATTAAATAGACAAACATTTTTTATTGTGATTCTTACATCGTTGTTTTGGAAAGAGCTTCGTTAAGCGATAGAATAGAATACAAACCATAAATGTTTATGGTTGGGTGTTTAAAAAAACAAAACAAATTTGAGAAAAGTTAAAATCAGTTTGTTTTGTATATATAAAAACTATAGCCTTTTAGATTTATTACATAAAAAAACTTTGCTTTCAGAATACATATTGTAATCCACAAGTTTTGGACTGAAGGTTCTAATGATCAAATTTCCTAAAAAAATACATTTAAAAACTGACTCCAAAACTGAATTTGAATTATTGCTCACAAAATGATATTTTGCAGAAAAATAAAAAATAAAGAAAAATAATCAGAATGGTTTAATTAAAATTATTTGATTAGACCAAAGTTAATTAAAACAAATCTCATTGTCTATAATGCTATAAACAATCGACTAATTAAACCAGTAATTAGTTTCATATAGTGTTCTATCATTTCAAAAGATAATTCAAGATAATTAACACACGAAATTTTTTTTTTTCAAAACATCATTTTTTGAAGATTTTATATCTTCCCTTTGTTTCTGCTAAAGGTTAGTTCTGTATAATTATCAATAACTCATCATGGTTGAATAGATATTATTATTATAACAATGTTAATAATAACAATAAAGTTAATTTTAACAAACATCACTGTTTGAATCATATCTTATCATCTACCGCACCACCTAGTGTAACCCTATGATAACAAACGGCGCTCCCTTCATGTCGGGATAGGCAGGCACGATTAATTATTGCAGACTCAAACATACGATACAAATAATTAAAACAACGCAAAAATTATAATTGTATATTTACTTTAAAAACAATTGTATATATGGAAGCATGGTTAAGTTAACATGTTTATATTAAGTTTATGTCTTAAGGATAAATCTATGTATATGATTATGACCTATAAGTATATATACTGTATGATAAATATGTATATGTATATATATATGATATTTACATATATGATTTATGTATATGATTATGGCTTAGAGTATATATACTGTATGATAAATATGTTTAAAACTGCAAAGGAATGAAGGATAGTTATATGAATATACTTAAAATTAAAAATTATAAACATGAAACACATAAGAATTTGCTAATATTTGAGAATATATATTTAATTCAGATTTGAACATATGAATAGGAAATATATATGAGTACGCTGAACATATAAGTATACCTAAAATGCAAACATATAAATAGAATAAATATGTGAATATGGCTTCACCTTAACTCGAAATGATGAAGTAATCTTAATAATAAAATAGACTCAATCACAACATGAAAGAATTCATTACCAACACAAAAACGTAAATAACAACTAAACAATCAAAATATTTTTCATTATAAGTTATATCTTGCAAATGATTTTTGAGAATAGAACAGCTTTTAAATGTCTCTCAAACTTCAGCAGAAGTGTAAAAGTTAAGATTGATTAACTCATGAATAGATTAAAGTAAAAAAAAACTTTCACGAAACTTTAAACGAATTTATTGATTACCAAACGAATTAAGATTTTATCTCCGATATTGACTGATATGTTAAATTCATCCAAACTTTCCGGCAAAACTATTTCAATGAACTTATCCAGAAAATAATCTAAAAGTTTTTTATGGCCTTATTTGGAGAAAGATATGCGAATTAATTCTATAGAAACACCTGAAACTATCTTATTGATAGTTAAAATGCTTAGCACTTTAACCGTTTTTGGTATCACTGGCGGTATATTACATGAAGCACGCCATTATACTTATGTATCACCGGCGTTATAAAAAACTATTAAATTGTTATTACAAATGTAAAATGTATACATACGTGCATTGTTTGAACTGTTCTGTGATGTCGCTTTATTCGAAATGCTAAATGAAAAACTCATTGATTTTAACCAATTTTACAATGAATTACAATTTAATTACAGGTGGGGCACCAATAAACCAATTAACTATTCATTTTGTTTTTTCTCATTAGTAGAATATTTCATAAGTGAGTAATTATAAAAAAACAATTGTTGAAGTATAAAGGTTGAGACATTTATTTTGTTTGTTTGTGGTAATTTGTAAGATAATTCAAATAGTATACAAATACGGCATCTAAATTTAAATTAAACTATAATTTAAAATTATTAATTTCATAACAAACATAAAAAAAGTACAACATGAATACAATAAACACAATGTTTAAATAAAAATTATGTATAACAAAGTTAAATTTTATAAAAACTATATTAATGAATTTTGATGAAGACAATTATTCTTTACCGATGCAGGAAAAATATTTCTAATTAGATAAATGTCAATCTTTTTCCATAGATTATTTTATGTTGACAAGAACTATTTATATAATAAATAATACATATTTTAATAATACTAATAATAAATAATAAATTTTCTTAATAATACTAATAATAAGTTGTAAAAGGTTTTAATAAAATTTATAACAAACAATAAAAGTTTATAATAAATAATAAATCTTTTCAACATTATTTTTATTGTATTTTTAGAGGTTTTTTTTTGTAAAATTGAACAGTGCACTTTATGATAATTTATTGTTTTCATATTGTGTTTGTACGTATAAAAATGTTGTTCATTGTACTTATATTCCTATGTTCTTCATACATTAAGTAGCCTAAAACTAATAGTATTAAAAGAAGTTTAATAACAAATGGATTGATAATAGCACAAGTAAGGTAAGCTCTGTGTTATTTGAATGTGCTATTGTCGATCCAAATAATCTTAGCAGCGCAGAGTAATAGTAATGTTAACCAATGGAAGATCCAATTCTAAATGATAAACGTTTTGTAATTAAGAAAAATTATAAAAAGTAAAAATTAATTACCTATGGAAAAAAATGCAACCAAAGAAAATATAAAACAGAAAATTCAAGATTAAAAAAAGTTCAAAGTTTAAAAAATTCTTTGAAAGTTGAAAAAAAGAATCCAAATGAATTTGTAATTAATTTTGTCTAATTTATTTTCTAATTAATTATTTAAACGACCAATTATTCTTTTGTGAATTTTTTCAAATATTTAAAAGATGAGAATTAAATCAATGGCACTAATTAAAAATACATCATCAGTTGTACAGTATAATGTTGGGTTGTAAGACATATTTTAAAATAAAACAGTTTTCAGTAACGTTTTCATAAAACTTTAATATTTAAAAAAAAACAATTAATTAAAATATTGTGTTCGGTTAGATGTCTGACCATTGCTAAGACTGTATTTTTCTACAGTTTTCTTCAAATTAAATATAAATTTAAAACATAAGTTATAAATTTTAGATTTTTAATTGAAAACATGATTGATTGACCAAACAAGTCGTGGTGGTTGTATTTATAAGATAATTTGTCTGTAATTTAACAATATTTGATATGAAAAGATTCAAACATGGACGACAAAGTAATCTTATACAATTTAATATTGACAAATAACAAGGTTGGGTAAACTATATGAACTTGGAATGTAACGAGTGAACTGTTTGTCTATTGTTGATGTTGATTCACATAAGTGTCCATGAACAATATAATATATTTAAGTGTAAATAAGATCATCAACCAAAGGTAAACTATATAATAGATAAGAGATAATGACTCCCTGTAAATTCTCATTAATTACCAAATGCAAATATAGGAACTCAAATTAATTCAGTTTATTTACATATAATTTCACGATGTCATTTCTCACAAAAGCATTTCTACAAAATCAATTGAACAAACAGTAGTTATATAATTAATCATAATTAACCTAATTTTATTTTAAATAAGTTTTAAAGCTTATAGAATATTTTATACAGTTTCCACAATGATTTTTACAATTTTCTTACAATAAATTTTATAACTTTCTTAAAACAAACTTCATAACTTTTTTACACGAAATATTATTTAAAGTAAAATAAAGTTATATTAAATACATATTATGTATCAGTTTAGATATAATATAAATTTTACATTCCAAACTAAATTCTATTTCATATCATATTAATTCAATTTTAATTTTAAATTAAACATAAATAGAACAATAAGTTGCATTAGTTTAATTAATACTTTAAAATATGTTATTACATATACAAAAAATTGAATTGTTAGGTATTACATAGTTTCTACATTTTAAATTACAATTAATATGTTATTATTTTATATATAAGGACTCATGAATTATGGAATTAATGGCCGTGTATTAATGATTCATGCTTTCCAAAGTCAAAAAAAGAATATAAATTTTCAAAAGCTTCCCACTTATGCAACTTGTATATTTTCACCTGTTAAATAATGATTTACCTTTGAAAAACAAATATCGTTTTAACAAAAAATAACACAATTTTTTTTTATTTAAAATAACAAAACGATTGGTTAGCTATTCAATAATCTTGTGAGCTGTAAAGTTGAAAGGCGCTATAAATAATTGAAAAATTATTATTATTAATTACTATTATTATCTTATGCACTTAAGATGACATGTGTAAACAAATAATAAATGTTATTGTAAAACAACTATGTAATACCTGCATAAATAAAAATATATTTTATTATGTACAGTATTCCTTTTACTTCTGAAAACTAGTAACTGGGTAAACAAAACGTCTTTGGAGGAGTCCGTGGACTTGCCTTGAAAATATTAAATAAATTCAATTAATTAAAGTTGAAAAATTAAATTTTTACTTCAGGCTTACAAAAAAAAGTTTCTTTTTCTCACAAAAATGCAAAATTTATTTATAGCATAAGATTAATTTGAATTTCAAATTAATTTAAGTAAGCAATGCACAAGACAATTTTTTATGAACGTTTAATAATACATTTTTGGTAGTTACAAAAACAAGTAAAAAAAATTTGAAGCTGTTTAAAAAAAAAAAATTAAATAACAAGAAACATGTTTTAAAACAAAATTAAATATAAAATGGGTGAATTATAATATAAGTCTTATTGATTAAAAAACACCAACGTTAGTGTATTTTACTCATCAGAAAAAAACCCCAAAGTAATAATAAAACGTACTAACAGCACAATAACAGAATACTGTAACTATTAATAAATAGTTAAAACTGTTATTATTATTATTATTATTATTTTTAACATCATTTTAATGAAATTGTATGAATGGTGCAGAACAATAACAATAATAATATAAAAGTAATAACGTACTAATTGAATAATACAGTATAATAATATAATAATATCATAATATGATAATTCAATAACATAAAATTAGAATAAAATAATATAATACAATATAATTAAAACAAAAATAATAATATAATGAAATAATAATATAATAATATAATCCTATAATAGTATAATAATATAATAATATAACATTATAATAATATAAAACAATACTATACTAATATAAGAATATAATAATGAAATAATACAACAATATAATATTATAATAATATAATAATTTAATAATGTAATATTATAATAATATAATAATATAATAGTATAACAATATAATAATATAATGATATAATAATATAATACTATAATAATATAATAAGATAGTAATACAACAATATACAAATATAATATTATAATAATCAAGTAATATAATAATTGAATAATATAATAATACAATGGTATAATAAAATAATAATATAATAATATATAAATAGCACAACATAATAATAACAAAATAAAATAAAATAAATGAAATATTAACTAGCAAAACCTCAGGTCAGATTGAAAGAGAAAAATGAGCCGATTCATCAAAATTTTCAAACATTTTCAAAATAATTTTTTCAACAAAATTAATTTCGAGTTTTTTATCTTTCCTGATCTAACACTCGACTTTATGATCTTTGTTCGTCTTTAAACAATTTTCTTACGATTTGATGCCGAAGTTGTTGTTTGTTCAACCATTTGATGCCGAAGTTTTCATTTGCTTAATCATTTGATGCCGAAGTTTTTGTTTGTTCAACCATTTAATGCCAAAGTTTTCATTTGTTTAATCATTTGAAGCCGAAGTTTTTGTTTGTTCAACCATTTGATGCTGAAGTTTTTATTTGTTAAACCATTTGATGCCGAAGTTTTCATTTGTTTAATCATTTGATGCTGAAGTTTTTATTTGTTAAACCATTTGATGCCGAAGTTTTCATTTGTTTAATCATTTGATGCCGAAGTTTTTATTTGTTTAACTATTTGATGCCAAAGTTTTTGTTTGTTTAACCATTTGATGGCGAAGTTTTTGTTTTTTTAACCATTTTATGCCGAAGTTTTGGTTCGTTTAACCATTTGATGCCGAAATTTTTATTTGTTTACTATTTGATGCCAAAGTTTTTGTTTGTTTAACAATTTGATGCCGAAGTTTTTGTTCTTTTAACCCTTTGATGCCGAAGTTTTTATTTGTTTAACTATTTGATGCCAAAGTTTTTGTTTGTTCAACCATTTGATGCCGAAGTTTTCGTTCTTTTAACCATGTTATGCCGAAGTTTTTCTTTGTTTAACCATTTGATGCTGAATTTTGTGTTTGTTTAACCATTTGATGCCGAAGTTTTTCTTTGTTTAACCACTTGATGCCAAAGTTTTTGTTTATCCAACCATTTTATGCCGAAGTTTTCGTTCTTTTAACCATTTTGTGCCGAAGTTTTTTTTGTTTAACCATTGATGCCGATGTGGTAGTTATGTAGCACACATATAACCCACCATGTTTATATATATAATAGTCTGTGTATAATATAATAATATACTACTTGTAATAATAACATCAAGACGTACGCAACTAGTCTCTCTTTCTAACCTATTCCCATTAACCAAGCAGTAGCAATAATATGCTTCCAACTACACTTTCTTCTTCCCAGGAGGGAAGGGAATTGTGGCGATTATTGTGGTGATTGGATAC
>JARUHE010328303.1:0-11037 GCA_031471125.1 Archaeomysis grebnitzkii | reverse complement strand
ATATACTGTATATATATATATATATATATATATATATATATATATATTTATATAACTACATACTCCGGAGTATTAAGTTTTGAGGAGGGTAGAGAGGTTTTAATAATTAATAATACTTTCAACAATTAATCCTAAATACAAAAGATTAATATTATCAACACCTGTCGTTTGTTTTAATTATTTACATTAATTTCATAAATTTGTTTCGATTTATTAAATAATTCAAAATAAAATATGGACAAAAATATTGAAGAACAAGAATTGTTGACGCCCAGTTTTATGTTGAATTTTATTTCTCAAATAAAATCAAATGGTTCTTGAAATCCCATTTGCTTATCTTCGATTTTTTATTTACTTTATAAATAACTGTAAATAGAAAACAAATTTTTTAATAATTGTGTTATTCAATAACACTTTCGTTGAGTTTTTGATATTTGTTATGTTTTTACTTTCCTTATTATTACTTTATCAAATTTGAAAAGTTGTTTGAAAATTGTTTTTTATCAAGATGTTTTGGACATTTTGTTGTATAATTTATTTTAATTTTACTACAATAATGAAGATATTATCTATTTATTTTATTTATTTATTTATTATTTTATTTATTTATTTATTTATTTCAATTTTACTACAATATTGAAGATATTATTTATTTATTTATTTATATTTATTTATTTTAATTTTACTACAATATTGAAAATATTAAAACTATAATAAGCTAAGGTAATTGGACGGTTACCGAATGTGTTTTTAATTACCGACACCCTAAGCTTAACTCTATGCAGTTGGAATAAAATGCATTACAATTAGCATTAGAACGTCTGTATTTAAAAACACTGTCGGTAACCGTCCAATCACCCTATATGATGTAAACGCTTTAACCGTTTGTTGTAACACCGGTGATACTAGTTACCTGTATAATGCAATCAAAATATAACTAACCTAATTTGTATCACTCGGTGTAACATAAGATAAGGTAAGCTATTATATGTATGTATCACCGGTGTTACAAGAAACGGTTAAAGATTGATACCAACTTAACAACCTCTAATGCATGACGAGACAAATCCATGACATACAAACGAGTTATTTCCAATGGTAATTGTGACCTATTGCAATTCGTATGTCAATAATTATTCGTAGGTTACCCTAGTAGCATCTATCCCTAGTTAGTGGCTGATCCTTGTCTATTAGCCACGGTTTAGTGGTTATTCTATGGCTCCCTTGGAAAATAGCCAAGAATTAGTCATTGAAATGCTACTAGGGATACATGTTTTCAATGTAAAGTAATTCTTATGGCCATAATTATTCAGACGTTAACAGGTTAACCTCTTAACGTCTGAATAATTATGGCCATAAAAATAAAATAAAAATAAAGTAAGCATTGAAAACATGGATGCTAAATAATCTCGTAAGAGATCACTGGGCTTCAATGGGTAAAAATATATTTTAGAATGTGACTGTTTATTTTTGTGCTTTCGAACTTTAAAAAGATAAATAGACAAAAGCAAAATTATTTCATGAACTGGTTTTAAAAAAATTCAGAGTAATTTTTTTTTAAATTTCAGTTTTCACATAATTTTATCTATTTTCTGTTTACCTTTTCAAATGTCTTTCTATCTTAATTATTTGTTGTATTAAAACATATTTGTCAGTTGTTATATAAATACAATTGCTTTATGAATGATATAATATTTATATATATATATATATATATATATAATATTTACATTAGAAGTTTTCTGGCAGAATGTTAATAAATAAATATATTTAACTGTTGCCATCGGGTGATCAGAGCTCGCTCTTCAAGCTACGTGATCAATAGACTCTTATACCCATCCTTGAAAAAGATGGTTCAAGCACGCCTTCATAGATTATATTTTTACCTTCGGCGACAAATATATTTCATGCCCTTGAAATGTTTTTGTCCCCGAAGATAAGCTTGAACAATCTTTTATTTAAGGATGAGGATTGCACAGTGAATAAGATTTCATCGATAACGTAGCTTGAAGAGCGAGCTCTGGTCACCTGAGGGCAACAGTTGAATATATTTATTCATATTTTTGCCAGAAAACTTCTAATATATATATATATATATATATATAATCTGAAGTGTATATGTGAATAATTTAAAACCTAGATAAGATATAAGAATATAAATGTATTTCATAGTTTTATATAAAAAATTTAAAAATGAATACATGCGATTATTAAATATAAATTATTTTATGTTTATTGTAAATTAAATTCAACCTCTAAATAAACTAAATCTTTAATTATATATAATGGATAATTTGATATTTTGTGTGCAAACTTATTTTCATTTTTGTACTTAAAAACAAAACAAAAAATCTGAAAAATGTAACTAAATGTTATACTAAAGTTTAATGATATGTTTCCATTTTAATAGTTTGTTTAAATAAACCAGGTAGGCCTACAGTAGTAGTAAACCTTTTGATAAATCAAAAACACAGAAAACTATGATAAATCTAACATGAAAATTAAAAAATGAACATTAAGGTCAATAAAAGAAAAAAATGACAATTGATGACTAAATTGATATAAATATTGTTGAAATCTTTTTGATTGTATTAACGCCTAAGAATGAGCTCTTCAATTAAAAAATAATTTTAAGCTATTTAATCAGCTTCACAAATAAAACCGAAATGTTCGTTTGTTTACCAACCAAATAATTCAAAACTGCAGATTTTCACTAATTTTGGTTAAAAGAGGATTAATTTCATATATGGACCGACAACAGCACAAGTGAGGTAAGTTTTATGTTATTTCAATGTAGGTTACCTCACTTGTGGTATTGTCGTTTTATATAATAATTATGTAATGGGACTTGAATTGAACATACGATGATATAATTGAATTGTATGGTTTACCATGGAAATTTTGAAATATATGTGGATTTTTTTTAGATTTCTTTTAATTGTGTATTATAGTTATCACTTGCAAAAGCCTTGTTTTTTTTATCATGGTAAGCATATACTGAAAACATACGACTAATTTTTATGTCTAAGACAGTTGAAATTGACATCATCAAATTTGATAACCTATGTTAACTGTCCACGTTTTTTTGCTGGTTTAGTCAACTGTCTTGTGATTCAATCAAAATCGTATCACATTGGAAACTGCGATACGATTTTGATTGAATCACAAGACAGTTGATTGAACCAACAAAGTAGTGTGAACTGTTAACAAAGGTTAGTCAATTTTATGGTTTCAATTTCGACTGGCTTAGACATAAAAAGTTAGTCAAGTGTTTAGTGTAAATAAAAAACTATTACAATTTTTCTCAACAACTTAAAATTGTTGTGGTCATCGAAGGCAGCCACTATTCATTTGACGCAGTGGCTGCTAATATAGGTCTAGCAGACATGATTCAAGCGAGATTCATATGCACAGCGGCTACATTCATCGAACGCAAAAAATCTGTTACTAACATTACTTTTCAATTCTGTAAACTATAGATTAAGATGTTTAAACCATACAAAATGTTACGTAATTAGTTTCTTTCAATGAAATTTTCTTTTCATAAAAAATAATTTTTTTTTGTAATATATGTCGTCTGTTTTAGCAGAGATGTAAGGCACCGCTCTATGAATTATTATTGAGTGCTGTTGTTGTTGTTAGGGATTTGTGAACTTGTAGCTTTTTCAAAAGTAGGCTAAACTTTATGTTTTTTATTTTAGAGCAATGATCATTCTACATAAATGAAAGAGGTCTGCATTTGGAACATTATTTCTTAGATAATTCTTTTCTAAAACTAGAACTTATTGATACAACTACGTTTTCACGGTGTTTGTGGACTTGTTGGTGTCACAGTAATGATTTGTATATATCTCCGCTATAAATCCGTTGGGTTTTTTTATATACTAGTTATGTTTGATTTAGTAATAACGGTTAAACACCATTCGATTCTAATGGTTTGAATACCATTCATTTCTATTGTGGTTCCATATATAGTCGTACAAAAATTGACTGATGAGTTGTACACGAATGCTATTAAATTGTGTACGATTCGTGTTCAATTCAATTCGAAAATTTTTGTTAATCTTCAATCAACTACAAGATAGTTAGAAAATCGGATCAACCCTATTGTTAAATTCTAAATGTTGTGTTTAACCATTCTTAACTTTGAGTATGCCTATGTTGATCATTGTTAAAGTTTGATTATTTATATTTCGTTTTCTAATTTTGTTTTACTTATCTAATTAAAATTTGTAATATTTTCTAAATTTAATTAAAATCTGTAATATTTTCTAAATTTAATTAAAATTTATAATACTTTTTTAGATGTAATTAAAATTTATAATACTTTTTAAGTCTAATTAAACAAATTTATTTATGTCTCAAGAATCATTTAAAAATTTTGAAAAAAGCTTTTGGCAATCTAATGATGCATGGAAGCTACAATGAAAATCAAGGAGCAGCGTTGATTGCAGTTGTGGATGAAATGAGTAAAGTTACTAATGAGACCAAAATGAGTCGCAAGATGGCGTTAGTTTACAATTGGACTGATGGCGTCACATTGAGATGATAAAAACAAAGCGTCAAGCCACACAATTCCATCAAGTGACGCCAATCGTTATATGTTAAGCGCTAGCGATGGAATGGCGTTATTTCACAACCGATTATTATTTTCGGACTAAGCTAAAATATTCCGAAGAAAAAATATAAAATATTTTTTAATAATAAGTGGGTAGAAATTTAAAATTTAAAGATCAAAAATATTATATATTTATAAATCTAAACTCTCAACCACAGCTGAGAACTAACGCCACTCCAAGAAATGCAATGAATTAAATATGTGATTTGGCATCTCTTCTCAGCTAAGGTATTATTGTTGGAAATTCCTCCATGATTCAAATGTCGGCCATTTTGAATTTATTAATGTTCAATTGATTTAGTATGACGTCACCAGATTCAAAAATGATTTACCACGAACGGTGTCACGCCTATTTTTTGGACGATGTATAATTATTTACAGGTATGACGTCACGGTTGGCAATTTTGTATTATGGTCACGGTCACTATATCCAGATATTGCAGAATATCATACATTATGTTAGGTTCTGTCATATTATGTTAGAATCTAGCAAAATGTGAGTAGAATATACCATATTTTGTTAAATTCTATCAAATTATGTTAGATTCTATCAGATTATGTTAGATTTTGTCAGATAATGCCAGATACTGTAAAATTATGCCAGATTTTGTTGGATCATATTCGATTCTGTCAAATGATGTCAGAGTCTATCAAATTCTGTCAGAATCTGTCATAGCAGCTTATATCTGGATTTTAGTGACTAAGACCAATACAAAAATATTTATTTTGGTTCTCGAATATTAAAAAAGTCTACTGACCTGAGCATCTCTTTGGTCTGGTTTTGACTCATCAGCGTCAGTTTGGACCTCCATGTCGATGGGAGAGGTGGCCATGGTCGATCCCTGAGACTTCAACAGCGAAGAAGCAGAAGAACTCAAAAACTCGTCTGCAGTCAAATCACTCGGGGTTGCCCCTGTGTGGCTGCCTGTTGGACCGTTTTCTAACGCTCTGTTTTGTAAAGAATAAATGTTGTTGCAAAAAAAATACATATGAAACTAAATAAACTTAAAAACAAACAAGATTGTGTTATTTGTTTGGAGTTTATTTTGAACCCTAAAACTGATTAGTTCATTGAATTCACATCTATGAATAACAATTAACTATTTAACTCATGAAATGACTAATTGGTCCCACATAATAAAAGTAATTATCAACATTAATGTCAATGTTTTTAGACCTTACTGCAATTTGTATTCATGAGTTAAAGAGTTAAAATGATTTTCCACAAAACGAAACTAGTTGAACTGATAAACATTAATGACGTCACAACATCTTCAACCAATGAGTGGAGAGTTCACAACCAATGATTGGTAAAAAACATAACCGATTAAACAGTTTGGATTGTCCTTACTTCTGCATAGCGAGCTGTAGGGCTCTCTTATCGGTGATCTTCGATGCAGGAACGGCCCCATGAAGCTGCAGGTATTTTGCGCAGCCCCGGTTGCCTCTAGCAGCGGCAGCGTCAACCGGAGTCAGTAGCTGCCCTCGAGAGTTCCTCATTATGGGGTTGACACCAGCCTGGAGTTTGGAAATAAGAGGAATTCATTTTTACAATTGGTATTAACCTTTTTTTTTGTTAGATATTATTTATTATTTGTTATTAATAATTGACTAAAAAAGTATTTCCCGACGATATTGTATTTATTTATTGATAATTAGAAAGATTTCAGTGGTGTGTTGTGTGAGAAACGATGATAATGAGACTGAACGGAAGAAGCAAATACCAATATAAAAGTTTTACTATATGGAAGCGAGAACATTTCTTTTGAAAGACCGCATGAGAGGAAAATAGCTAAGGATAACGTGAAGGGTGATATTATGAACATGATCTGACGGAACGATATGTGTATAGTAGGAAGGAAGTTAGTATAGTATAGTATATTATAGTATAGATGTATAGTATGAAGGAAGATAGTATAGTATAGATCTATAGGAGGAAAGAAGATAGTATAGTATAGTATAGATGTATAGTAGGAGGGAGTAAAGGAGATTATTCAGGACAAGTAACCCAATATAAACATAGAAAATATTATGGAGAAAAAAAATATATTAACCTTACTTGACGGTTTTTGCAAAATAATTTTCAATCGTCACTATTTTACAATAATAATTGTTTAATAATAATAAGAAGATAAATTCACATTTTTTCAAATGTCAAAACTTTAATGGTTATTCTTTTACAATAATAATTTTATAATAATAATCATAATTATACAGAAAATATTTGTATATCTAGCTTGCATCGGTGTGGCCTATAAGACACAAGCAATTAATTTTAATTAATATTGATTGTGGCGCTGATTCGAGTCTCACCAAAATCCTCATGAACTTGTCAACCTGATTAGCTCTTATACATAGAATAGAGCACCGTAAATTTCCTTGAAATGTAGGCTTAGTTGTGGGTAGTATTTAAAAAGCTTCACTGTGAAGCGATGCAAAGTGGATATCTTAGACAACCGTAACGTAATTTTACATGATAATGTTTTTGAACCCTTACCATGTTTATAGTAATTACTGTCTATTTCAGGCACACACAGAGTACACATGTATAGTGATTTCCAATGTTAATTCTAATACGTGTAATCTGTATTGTAACAATAACTCAGGCATTAAATAGTTAAGATACAGTAAGGACAATTGCAATGTATATTGTCGTATGTTTTATTCTTCATAGTAACAACAATAATAATAATAGTTTAGTCATTAAAGGGTTAAAAATCAAAAGAATTATTTCAATGTTAATTCTAATGTATTTTACTCCTCATGATAATAATAAATCTGGTGTTAATGGGTTAGATTGGGTGTTATTATCAATGTTAACTCAAATACATTTTATTCTCAATGATAATAATAATTCAGTCATTAAAGGGTTAAAAGTTCAAATTATAATGTATGTTGGTCCTCATGGTAACAATAAACCAGTCGTTAAGGGGTTAGAATGTAATAAGGGTAATATTAATACTAATTCTAATGTATTCTGGTACTTATAGTAATAGTAATTCAGGTGTTAAAGGGTTAAGTGTAATTCCAATGCTAATAATATGTTTTGGTCTTTATCGTAATAAAAATTAGGTCGTTAAATGGTTAACTAGAACAGTCTCTTGTCAAAAGATATAACAAGGTCAGAAGCAAATTCTGAACTCCTCGACCTATTAAAAACCGTGTGCCAATTCTATAAAAAAAAACTTGAATATTTTCTCTTGCATAAATATCGTTTGAAATGTCACTCAAATATTGGGACTGTTTTTTATTTCACTTCCTGTCGTCTTGCAGATTGTGTTTTGTAGTTGTTGGCATTTTGAACTAAAGCTTATGACACTGGGATATGAACTACCATTTTAAGACTTGATTTTTTTAGTTCAAACATTAAGTGTTTTTGAGCTCAAGTCTTTAGCACTTTATAAAACTAATATTTGCTTATGAATTTATAATAAACTAAAATTGTTCTATTTTAAAAATTTAGTATAGAACAATGAATAATGATATAATGAAAACATTAACAATAATAATAATGTTATTAACACTGTTTTAAGAAACAACAATTAATAAAATTCATTAAAACATTGACACAATTTTTCATGGGTAACATTATAATTGGATTGACAATAGCACAAGAGAGGCAAGCGTTATGTTAGTTGAATGTGTGTTGCCTCACTTGTGCTATTGTCGATCCAATTGTTCTGTGTATTCTTAATTAATAGTAGTTTACCCATAAAAAAAACTTAACAGCATTATTGTACTGATGAGGAGTAACAACAATGCTGTTTACCATTGATATCTTAAGAGTTTGTTTATAGATAAATTACTATTAATGTAAACCTTTAAGTGTTTATATTTATCATGTGCTTTTTTAATACCAATAGTGTTATAAACATGTGCTGATAAACGTTTCAATATATTTATATAGTGTTGTAAATATGAGCAAATAAACGTCGAAACATCAATAAATTCTTACATAGTGTTATAAACTTATGACAAATGCTCTTGAGTGTTACCCTACTGTTGTATATTCGTACACTGTAAGATCATGTATCAGGCCATCCCTGGATTAATCGAGCGATAAATAAGTTATACTTCTATCAATCTTACATAAAAGTGGGTAATTAAAATACTGGTAAAACGGAGGAGGTAGGGTTACTTATTTACTGGTCGCCCTAGATTCCTCTCTCAGGAGGAAAACAATAGAGTAAATATGTTCAACCACTCCAGAAGTCCAGCAATGAGGTGATTGAACAGAGTTGCCTTTGCTGGGAAAAATGAACAGGAAAAGATTCAGATATTTTGTGGAATGGATATGTAGTTGGCAGTGTGAGTAGAGTTGTGAGTTTGTTATACCCAGTCTATGTTAGTATATGTTGGTATATGCTAGTAGAAGTTGGTATATATTGGTACATATTGGTACATGTTGGTATATGTTGGTACATGTTGGTACATGTTGGTATATGCTAGTACATGTTGGTATATGTTAAGCTGATGGTGGTATGAGTTTAGAATTCACATGTCATATCTTAACTAAAAGTATAGACATAGTTATAGTTCAATTACTCAAGAAATGGCCTGATTAAATCATCTTACAGTAGTGCTATATACATAAACTTGAAAAACACCAAAGATTTTATTTAATTACATAAAACATTATAAGCTTGAGCTGACAAACATTAAAAAAGCATCACATACGTATAGTGGTATTAACCCTTAAAATATGTTATAAACTTGAACTATCAAAATGAAAATACATTAGCTTTACATGTACTACATATACTTCGTATACAAATAGGGTATTATAAACATGTGCTCAATAGCCTGCAACATATTTTATATACTCTTAGGATAACTTTATGAATGGGATTAAGCCTGTTTATTTATATTCATTCGTAGGGTTTTGTAAACTTGTGTTAAACAACATTCACATACTCGTATGGTGTTATAAACCTATGCTCAAAAATCTATTTTTCTAACTAACTTTAAGGGCTAGATGCTAGGCAAAATATGCCTACGCTGAAACATTTGACTAACTTTTTATGTCAAAGATAGTCAAAATTGACCAACCTTTGTTAACAGTGCGCATTTTTTTATTCAATCAATTTTCTTGTGATCCAATCAAAATCATATCACATTTGTACAATGAGATACAATTTTGATTGAATCAACAAAAAGTTATGCACTTATAAGAAAGATTAGTCAATTTGACTATCTTAGACATAAAAGTTAGTCAAATGTTCCAATGTAGATCTCACCTGGTTGTCCATCAAGACTTTGCACATTTCGATGTTGTTGTTGATCGCTGCAATGTGAAGCGGCGTTCTTCCGTCGTGGTTGGGGGCGTTCACAGCTTCCAGTTGCATCGACAGCAGCCAACTGTATAAAAATAAACGAATAAGTAAACAAATAAATAAATACAAAATCATAAACTAATTAACAAACAAATAATTGAATGGATAGTTGATAAAACATGTAAATGAACAAATAATGAAAAAATAAGTAAATAAACAATTAAGTGAACGAATAATTATGAAAAATGAATGAACAGTACGTTACTAAAATAGGTAAATAAATAAATAAATAAATGAGTGAATAATTTAAACAAAAAATTTTAACTAATTGAATGAATTGTTAGTAGAAATAAATAAATAAATAAATAAAAATGAAAACAAATAAATAAGTTAATGAAAGAATATTTAGTAAAAAAAGTAAATAAATAATTAATTAAACAATTAAATAAACAAACCAACAAACAACCCAAAAAAAATCACATAAGTAAATAGTAAATGGATAAACAAGTATCTTAGTAAAGCAACAAATAAATAAAAGAAGACATAGTTAAACAATAGTAGAAATGAATAAGAACTAATAAATAAAAAATACTATACATATATAAATAAAGAAATAATCACAAAGTAGTTGAACGAATTAATAAATAAAAAAAATAAACAAATAATCAGCAGTAATAAATGATTAATAAATACAAAAAATACATTAAACAACAGTTAAATAAGTAAATACTATATATAAATGAAAAAATAAACGAATAGATAAACTGGCCATAAAAGTTAATGTTATTGCATCAACGACGACGGCAACAACGCCCTACGTTTCCGTAATGGCTAACTAATAGAGCCTCATTGGGTACAATTCCATATTAATCAAAAACCTAATGAAATTGAAAGTTGCTAATCCTGTTTTCCATTTCTTGAAGAATAATTCGGGTTCATTGAAATCGAATTCAACAAGCGACACAAAAACAACAAACATTTATATATACAGTATATATATATCATATTTAAAAATTATAAAAATACATAATATGTTTATTTTACTATGTCATTCAGTAACAATTTTTAATAAAAAGTATATATGTTTTCGTCAGGTGTCTTATATAAATTAAACATGAAGGCCAGGTAGTACACTTGAAGGCCAAA
>JARUHE010328292.1:0-11038 GCA_031471125.1 Archaeomysis grebnitzkii | reverse complement strand
ATATAAAAACAACATTACTATATATAAAAATCTGTAAGTATTTTTTTTATCACGAGTATGCTTAGTCCTGTCTAAACAGAGATTTGAAAATCTATTATTTCGGTAAATATTCATTTTACAACAAAAAGTCCATCAGAAGATATAGTTTAGAGTTATTATATAGCATGTTCAATAAAAACATGTGAAATAATAATAAAAAAGAAGATTTCTTTCGGCAAAAATGTTCCAAGTGGTTTCTAACCAAAAATTTGAAAACCTATTATTTCAAATAATGTTTAATTTATTAAAAAAAACTTCGAACAACATTGTTAAAACTTTTGTGTTCAATAAAAAATTTGTAAATTCAAATTTAAAAAAAAGTTTTATTTTGCCAAAAACATGCTAACAAGAAATTTTAAACCTATTACTTCAACAAATATTGATTTTACAAAAAAAATCCCATGTTTATAATTGTCCATACAGCTATCATGTTCAATATATAAAATGAAAAATACATTAGATCCTGTCTAACCAGTGAAAAACATATTATTTTCAATAAATGAGTTTACAGAAAAAATATCTTTAAAAAATTGTAAAATAAAAAACAAAACAATAGATCTGTCTTCACTCCAACCATCATGTTATTTTATAGAAGCTGGACTTTATCTCAGTTCAAAAACACTCCAGTATAAGGCTTTACTGTACCTGTCACTTTAAAACGTTTCTCTAGACCTTCTCTATACTAAATATTGCAAATTTATTTTATTTTTATTTATGTTTCATTATTTTTATGTATCTACACTCTTAATAGAACATACCAAATTATCAATGCAATAGATATAAATTCAAAAAACAATTTTTTAACAAGATTCAAGAATAAGAAACTAAAGACAAAATTAAAATCCAGTAGCAACATATAAAGTTGAATTGAAAACAAATTGCCCTAGGCTTAGGCTTTGGCCGAAGTAAAAGTACCGACGCCGAGGTCTCGGTACACCCCTAGCTATTAATCACATTATCGTGAGCTTTCTTTTTATCTGATGTACTATCGCTTAATAAACAAGAGTCTCCTTGTAATCCACAAAACGAACGGTTCAAATGTATCGCCTTATGCAGTGACCTTATATAGAAGCCTTCATAACATTAAACATCAAATAAATTGTTTACAAACTAAAAATAGTCAAAATTTCACCTTAGATGCTATTTATATGCATTTCATTTTCTTAATCATACCAAAACATAATAAACAAATTTCCCAAGTCAGAAATATCAATACAAAAGATCTTTACGAAACGAGGAAACATCATTTGATTAAAAACTTATCTTAGAGACTAATGTTGATTTCATTTCTATTGGTGTATAAATCACACGTTTAAAAATTTATGAAAAAAAAATATAAGTATTTTGCTTATTTATGTTTCAACATTTTGCAGTAGCCATCAAAATCGTAAATAAGGTTGTTTGAGCCCTCCGCAATATAGTCATAACAAGCTTAGGTTAAAAAATTCTCGTTTGTTAACCTATTAAACGAAGTATTTTTAAATTTATTTCAACATGGAGGTAAATAGTTGGCACAGATTGATTATATAGTTTGGACAAAACCCGACAGACTGGTTTGCACAGAGGGATGAAGCGACCAGTTGACGAACTACCGACAATGTCTGAACAGTCGCCTGCTGAGTCTTCCCTGCTTAGAATTTGCTCCTCCGATATGCGAGGATTCATCCTCCCGCCATGAAAGGAGCAAAAAAGCTACGGATGTCTGTGGTGTCTCTGCTGAGTTCCTTAAGACCAAAGGTGACGTCATTATTATCAAAGCGCGGCACTTCGGAGTTATTCCCGTTCACTGGAAAAGAAGGCTTGTCGACCCCTCTTTAAAGGGAAGAGATTCGGGAGATTGCAACAACTATCATGGCATCAGTCTCCCTGGTAATGTATTTGCACGTGTCCAATTAAATGGCATTCGCTGGGCTTACACCTAAGCGGTCAACCAGTGGATGGCTTCTTATCAGCTATGATACTGGAACTATTTTTTCTCTTTACACTAATACCGAAAGTGCTGTCAAACTGGTTTGGACACTTCTCGTTTCTTTTCGGTGGGATCTGGGGTGATCATGGAGCCGTGAGGCTGCCGGTCAAAAGCTACCTAATACTACGCACTTTGTAGGCATATATCCTCATTAACAGTAGATTGATTGGTTATATAGATTCTGGGCAAGGGTCAACAGCAGAGACAAGTTTTTCATTTAATTTTACTCTTTATAGCTGCCCCGACAAACTAGCGAAACAATTTCATTGCTTACTAATTAATAACAAGAATGTTTGTGTGTGAAAGAAGTAAATAAATGATCATATTTGTTGAACGTATGAACGAAGTGCAGCCATAGCTCTATATATGGTTGGTATTTCTGTCGTCGTTTTTTTTAAATAATGTCGTTTTTCCTTACCTGCGACATGGAAACATTCATATAAGTTACCACTCATTCATATGGCTATTAAAACAATGATAAGATCAGTATACATTTTGTGGACATTAAAAAAGTGTTGCCATATATAAATGTGGTTCAGCATATAAATATACTTGCACGTAAAAAAGTGGTTCAGCATATAAATACATATAAATTTGGCTTCCATTATAATTTAAATGGTAGACACGATGCTGGTTATAATAAATGGCTTATGATGTTTTCTCAAGACTGTTGAAATTTTTTAGAGATAAACTTTTTATTTTACAAGAATTTTTATTGTAAACATAATGAAGAAATACTAATTTTCAAACAACTTTAACGTTAAACACGTTTATACAAATCCTTGTGTTTGAAAAACTTATTTACAATAATTTGGCTCATGAAGGCGCTACCGTTACAGATGGTAACATAAACAACTTTTTTTAATATAATTTTCTGTAACTTCAAGAAAATACTTTAAATTTTTGCTAGAAATTAGTCTATCGCCACAAATGATGTGTTTAGGCGATGAACCCCGAGCATCTTTTCTATATTATTTTGTTCTCTCCGCACCTCACGACATCTCACATTGGAGTTTACTCACATTCCCCCTCACATCCTTCTCATCTTCCCCCTCACATCCCTCTCATCTTCCCCCTCACATTCCCCCTCACATCCCTCTCATCTTCCCCCTCACATTCCCCCTCACATCCCTCTCATCTTCCCCCTCACATCCCCCTCATCTTCTGTTCAGACTCTGGGACTTCGTTCGCCGCTGGATCCTTTCTGCTGTGTTCTTGGATGTTCTTCTTTTGCTTTCCACCTTCTAATGAATCACATTTGTATTTTGATTTCTTTCTTTCTCTTTTGCTCTACCAGTTATAGACACCTTGTTAATATTCTCACAACTTCTGGTCCAGCGAAAGAATGTCCACTTTGTTCAATACTCCAGGCGATAATTTGTTCGCTTAATAACAAAAACATTTTGCTTGTGAGATCGTTAACAATCTTTATTGTAGTCTCGCATCACAATTTTTACACCTTTCAGTAATATATAGTATGGGTTGAACCCGAGACTTAGTTAAATTTGACTTAAATTTTTTTTTATTTTTGGAAGTTAATTTTCAGCCCAACAACAATAATGTGTGTAAGTTGGGTTTCAATCCGACGCTGAATGGTAACAGAATACACAGCCTATAGGAATCCAATTCACTGAGAAAGTTCAATACTAAGTAATAATGATGTGGTACATGTGCATGAATAAGTGGGTCGAAAGTATTTCACAGTATGGAACAATGATAGGCAGGGCCTGCTTCTCTCTATCGATGAGGCTCTATCTAGATGATATTGAAGGCCCTTCATTCCGATGAATTAGTGTTAAATGATGAAAACTAGTCATGAAATAACAGTACATTGGAAAAAATTAGTTCCCTATGGTGTGTGGTCTTAACCTATAGCTTATTTAGCGTATAGGTCAGTCCAGCATTGATGCTAGCTTAACTGGGAGATTAACTAGGCGAGGTGCAATTCACAGCTGAGTAATGCAAGTGTGGAGCAATGCTAGGGTAACTGGGTGTTAGACTAGAGAAGGTTCAAGTCACAGCTGAGCATTTTGCACTGAAAGTGCTTGGTTGCTTAAGGCACTTCTCACTGTGGAGCAATGCTAGGCCAACTGGGGATTAGACTAGACAAAGTTCAAGTCACAGCTGAGATCTGTACACTGAAAGTGCCTGGTTGCTGAAGGCACTTCTTAGTGTGGAATAATGCTTGGTTAACTGGGGGTTAGACTGAGCAAAGTTCAAGTCACAAATGAGCATTGTACACTAAAGGTACCTGATTGCTGAAGACACTTCCCAGTGAGGAGCAATGCTAAAACAAACTGGGAGTTAGACTAGAGGCAAGGTTTAAGTTACAGCAGAGCACTGTACACTGAAGGTTGATTGTAAGCTCTTAATTGTTATTTTTTTCGATTTTAAATATTTATAAGAGCTAATCAAAATGAGGCGAGATGCCACGATTTATATATTTTACATTTTCTTTTACTTTCACTATAAAGTTAATGAAACAAAACTAATTAGAATTTGTATTATTCAGAAAAATATCTTAAAAATAATTTAAAGTAATCGAACTTATCAATATTTTTGTAAAAAAAAACTTTCGTTCCTTATACATGTTTTAAAATAACTTAAAAAGAAATGTGATTTAATATCAGTTTAAATTAAATAGACAGTAAAACTAAATCATTGTGACCATTCAATATATCTTATCAACAATATTTTTAGACGACTTTAATTTCGTTCTGTATTTATGTTTTAAAATAAATAAAGAAGAAATATGATTTAATATCGAATTAAATTAAATAAACAATAAAACTAATCATTGTAATCATTGCATATATCTTATCAACAATATCTTTAGAGGATTTTAATTTCGTTCTTTATTTATGTTTTAAAATAATTAAACAAGAAATATGATTTAATATCAAGTTAAAGTAAATAAACGGTAGAATTAACCCTCGTCCTCAAATCAATTTTATCGGACAAAAATGAAAATTATGACAACAAAAAATGAAGTCTCTTTGTATCCACAATCAACTTGAAATTTTTCAAAACAATGTCATCTATTTTTCAAATACACATCAATATTACTAAAACTATTAACTTCTTTCTTTTTCAAGTGTTTTTAATGCTTTATTAAAATTAATATCACGCTTATTTCTAATATATACTTTCAAACTGGTCTAAATAGACGTTAGCTTACAAAATTAATGAAAAGTTTGTTGTTATCGTACATTTAACACCTGTTTTCAGGTGAATTCAGTTTTATATGCACAAAATTAATATGTTTTGCAATACAAAAACAGAAAATAAACAAACTGTATTTATATTGTGAGTGTAAACAAACAGACAGCTTTTTGATTTTTTTAATAAAATTGCAAAGAGAACAACCAATTACGAACGTGACGTCACGTTTTTAAATTTTTACGACAAAATTGATATGAGGACGCGACTATAAACCATTGTAATCATTCCATACATCTTATCAACAGTTCGAGTATTTACCTTTCTTATGTTTTAAAATAATTAAAGAAGAAAGGTAATTTAATACTAATCATAAAAAAAATATTTATTGTGAAAAGATCACTATGAATTAATGTATCTAATAAATGAAGCTAGCCAAACCTTGCTTCTGGGTAGATAAAAACACTTTCTATTAGCTAAATATCTATTATACACTTAGGTTTTGTCTCAGGCCCTGTACCTAGCTTTTGTTAATCACTGGCACAATGAAAGCAAATTCACATTCCCCAGATGAAGATCTAACTAGATTGATTCTTGTTATTGACACCAATGTAACCAACAAAGAACATGTATGTAGAAGTATTATATAAAATTAACAAAAGTTTATTTTTTCACTTATCAAAGAAAATTTAAAGAAGTTAACATATAAAATAAATATGAACTGAACACATAATTAAAGATGGCAAAATTAGCCTATTATCTTACATTGATGAAGGCACTTCTCACTATGGAGCGATGATAGGCTAACTAGGGGTTAAAATAAACAAGGTTCAAGTCACAGCAGAGCAATATACACTGAAGGTGCCTGGTTGCTAAAGGCACT
This sequence comes from Archaeomysis grebnitzkii, assembly GCA_031471125.1. Lineage (NCBI taxonomy): Eukaryota > Metazoa > Arthropoda > Malacostraca > Mysida > Mysidae > Archaeomysis > Archaeomysis grebnitzkii. Next base: position 4,988 of record JARUHE010328292.1, on the reverse strand, counting down.
TCTCAGTGTGGAAAAATGCTAGCCTAACTGGGGGTTGGACTATGCAAGGTTTAAGCCATAGCTGAGCACCTTGCACTGAAGATGCCTGGTTGCTGAAGGCACTTCTCAGTGTGGAACAATGCTAGCCTAACTGGGGGTTGGACTATGCAAGGTTTAAGCCATAGCTGAGCACCTTGCACTGAAGGTGCTTGGTTGCTAAAGGAACTTCTCAGTGTGGAACAATTCTAGCCTAACTGGGGGTTGGACTATGCAAGGTTTAAGCCATAGCTGAGCACCTTGCACTGAAAGTGCCTGGTTGCTGAAGGCACTTCGAGTTAGACTCAGCATGGTTCAAGCCACATATGATCACTGTGTTTGGCAAGAGCCTGATTGCTGAAGGCACTTCTTAGTGTGGGCAAATACTAGCCTAACTGGGGGTTGAACTATGCATGGTTCAAATCACATCTGAGCACTTTGCATTGCAGGAGTCTGGTTGCTGAAGGAACTTCTCACTGTGGAGCAATGCTAGGTTAATTGGGGGCTAGAATAGGCAAGATTCAAGTCATAATTGACCACTGTGCATTGAAGATGCCTGGTTAATGAAGGCACTTCTCACTGTGGAACACTGCTAGGCTTACTGGTGATTAAGCTAAGTAAAGTTCAAGTCACAGTTGAACATTGTTCTTTGAAGGTGCCTGGTTGCAGAAGGCACTTCTAACTTTGAAACAACACTAGGCTAAATGGGAGTTAGTAAAAGTAAAAATACACAGAGGGCATAAAGTTCTATTTTCTTTGTCAGAATCATTTATATTTTTCTTTAGTAATAAACATTTTTTTCTCCGTCGGAATTATTCATATTCTTCTTCGGTTAGAAAGTCAATTTTTCTCTGTCAGAATCATTTGTATTTTCTCTTGATTATAAAATTAATTTTGTTTGTCAGAATTATTTATATTTTCTCTTGATTATAAAAATTCATTTTCTTTGTCAGAATCATTTGTATTTTCCTTTGGTAATTAAGTTTTATTTTCTCTGTCAAACGACAGAATCATTTATATTTTCTTTTGATAATAAAATTCCATTTTCTCTCTCAGAACCAGTGTTGCCACTCCTTCAAAAAAAGTGAAGAAATGAGGGATGTACAATTTATACTTATATGGGGGACGTTTAAAACTGCTGAACCTCAAAATAGCAGGGACATTTAAGGCTTTGCCTTATAAATATAACTAAACATTCCTTTAACTAGCCATAGAGTAAAGTAAACAAACATTCTATTTTTTTTGGCTATAATTCAATAAACATTTATGGTATGAAACAAATATTTATGGTAGTATTGGTTGGCTGGTCATTATAACAATTTTTGTTCAACAAAGTTTTCTGTTTCTCCTAAAATAAAAAACTTTCAACTTCTACTCAAAAATCTTCTGAGTTAAGAACCCCTGTTTTTGGCAATATCATTTTAAAGGTAGGTGTTTGAAAATAATTTACTCCTGACAATTTTTATTGGATGGTGTTAAATATAAAAACTTTCATTGAAGAAAAGTTGTTTAACTCTTCAAACATAAAACTTTAAAATTTTGCTCAAACATTTTTAACTTAAAAATGAGGGTTTTGTGGTTATAACTCTGTAAACGTTAATTTTAAAAAAAATTAGTACAAGCCCTATAAGTTTATAGCAGAGACATCTAAAAATCATTTCTCAGAATTTGACAAGTCCATATAAAAATATAGTTGTTTCAACAAATTCAAGTTTTACATAAAATTTTATTTAAGATGGACCATTCATAAAGAATATATCTTTCATTTATGTTCAATAACTATTGCTTTAAAACAAAAAATAAAAAAAATGTTTACTCTACTTGGGGAAACACAGCATAAAAACCGTGTTATTTAAATATAATAAAGTTTTACAGAAAATTGTATTCAATATAAATCATTCATAATGCATATACATTTAATGTATGTTAAATAAAAGTGTGCAACTACATTAAAAAAAGTAAAATCAATTTAATTTGAATCAAAAAATTTTTAAGTACAAAAATCTCCTTCACTTTCTCCTCCGCTTCTTTATTTTTAAGGACAAATACCAAAATTGAAGGAGATTGAAGGAGAATGGCAACACTGGTCAGAACTATTTATCTTTTCCATCAGTGATAAAGTTTTATTTTCTTCGTCAGTCTGTCAGAATCATTTATATTTTCCTTTGGTAGACTAATAAAGTTCCATTTTCTCTATCAGAATCAATATTATCCCTTGGTAATAAAGTTTCATTTTCTATGTCAGAATCATCTATATTTTCCTTTAGTAATAAAGTTCCATATTCTATGTCAGAATCATCTATATTTTCCTCTAGTAATAAAATTTCATTTTCTCCGTCAGAATAATCTAGATTTTCTTTTGGTAATAAAGTTCCATTTTCTTTGTCAGAATCGTTTATATTTTCCCCCAGTGCTAAAATTTTATTTTCTCCGTCAGAGTCATTTATATTTTTGTTCGGTGATAAAGTTCTATTTTCCAATATGCTATTTTCATTCAATTTGTCATTTTCGCAAGGATTTTTTGTAATATATTCTTTGACCTTCTTCCCGAACGTATAACATGAGACAATCTTGTCTATTGGAATCTTGTCGATTTGAATCTTGTCTACTGGAATCTTGAAGCTTGGCCGGTCTAAGAAAACTACTCGTTTAAGAACTATCGGCTGAATTTTCGGTACAGCCGACCCTGCTGCTTTGCCAACTACTCCATCGAGAATAGTCGAGCCAATGACGTCGACCCATTTTCCCGGGTTTTTTGGGTCCTGAATAATTTCAAGATTTCCATGCGGACGGAATTTCTTGTGTACGACGGAGTCAGCTGCCGTTATCACTCCATCCATAATGGCTCCACCAGTCACTCCACCGGCCACCGATCCCACTGGTCCTCCAGCCACGAAACCAACTGCTCCAGCAACTATGACTCCCGTGGTCCTGGAGGATGCCTTCATGGCAGCATCACCTCGCTCCCTGTTCTTCGTGGCATAGTGTAAAGCTCCTTTGACGTGACCAACCACAGGCACAGCGTTCACGGTTTTTTCCACCACGGACAGGAACTGCTTTTGGGTCTCCCTCGCTGCTTGTTCATCGCCCTTCAGCGCCTCGACCGCAGAGCGAACCTGAGAGACAACGATGCACTGCCTCGAGAAGTTCACTTGGGTCTGCTTGGCGCCAGTTTTATCTCCTGCCAAAGCTTGCACCAGAGACTTGATCTGTGAGAAAACCGGAAATGCATCCATTTTGTTTCTGTTGGAACGAATAAGTGATATTCAATTATTCAACAAGGCTTATTATCAATGCACATTTATTGTGTTGCGAAGATACATTCATATTAACTTTAAAAAAATAGTTCATTGATGCTGCTTCTAGCAGTTTGGAACAATGAAAATCTCAAAGATTTATTTTTGGAAAAGTCAATTTTTTGTAGGGATTACAATTTTCAAGTCCTTACAATAAAAGATATTCTTTACTGGGTGAAATTGTTTTATTTAGCCTTTAATTTAAATTTTAATTATTCAAAATATTTTAGGTTTAATATATTTGTCATTGAAAGCTAAAAATTAACAAAGGGCATCTTCCAGTTTATCAGTAGTAGAAAACTCTCGCATTATCTAATCAAAAATGTACTAAGAAATAGGATATTTCACATTAACATTTTGATGTAGGTTATGTGTTCCTCATAACACACCAAATCATAAACTCCTTTTAAAGTTTTATGTAAGAAAAAATTGGGTTAAGTAGTGTTTGCTTAGTTCTTGTGATGTATTTACATAATAATAGATGGGAGGTTCTTTTCTAATTATGTAGGATAATTTTAAGTCTAGTACTTTTAGTACTATAATTACCACCATTTGCCAAAAACTTTTTCATTCACTGAAGACTTTATAATTATATTTATAATAGTATTTGTCATCCTTCTCAACTACAGGCCAAGCAAAAAATTGGTATAGCTCCACTCCAATTTAAGCTACACAGCTGTGGTGAACTTGTGAACGTTAAATGTGATGTACACAGAACACATTACACGTACATACACGATTCTGGCATTTCAATACACGATTTACACTTCAACGAATTTAAAACTTTGCATTCACTTTTAAAGTATTTATAAAATTGATTAGTTACGTAAGAATTTCATGGATAAACATTGAACAATATATATTATCACAAAAGAGTTAATCTTTATAATTTTTCAACAATTGAAATAATACGATAATATGCTCAACTTTCACGCAGTTCTAGTTGCAAACTAACATAGCCAGGGCTGCCACTTTTTGTTAGAGAAAATAATCTAGAATCTGAAAATAAATCAGCTAGAATAATTTAGATTATGCAATGAAAACTTAAAAACATAGCAATGGAGCCTTCAATCATGTTGGTTTCATTGTTTTCAACTATTTTTCATTGTTTTTAACTACTTTAAAAAATATACATGACAAATTTTATCAGCTAGGCTACTTAAAAACATCTAAATCTAACTGAAAAACAGCTAGAGTGGCAGCTTCTATGTTAAAGGTCTTACCCTACTTTACCCTACATCGATGCTAATAACATTGAATTATTAACTCAAGAGCACTGCACTGGGCAGTACAACTTTTTGTTTACTAACATTCAAATTTATTAAGGCGAAATCATTACGGGTTTCCATAATATCTTAAGATTTTCAAAATAACATAATACTTATTTAAAACAAAACCAAATACGATATAAATCAATTGTGCTTTTATACTGGTGTATAACTGTAAACTCACAGAATGTTTTTATTTACATTTAAATATAATATATATGTGTATATATAAATATTCTTGTATATATTCATAATATATGTATATATATATATATACAAACGTTCATGTATAAGTTATATATATATATATATATATATGTATAAATTAAAAATGGTGAATATTGGTAATAATCCTTCTTTTAAGCACGTTTTACAAAAAATGATTGCATAACTACATGCAATAGCTTTG
>JARUHE010328281.1:0-11038 GCA_031471125.1 Archaeomysis grebnitzkii | reverse complement strand
GTTCGTTATCTGATTGGTTAGTTTACCATGCATGATGAAACGAAGTCGTTCACTGGTTGGTGAAAATGTTTCAAAAAATATTTTAATATATTTCTTGACACATTTTAATGAGTCATTCGTTTCGACTCACTCGCTTTCTAGTATATAATTCTATGGTTCTTGGTCGTACCTTTTCTTGATTTAAATCACATTCATACATTGTTGTAGGATTTTTATTGAATTTACTTTTGTTGATTCAATAAAAGTTGCGTTTTCAGATCTATTTAATCGAAAAAAATTAAAAATGTGACGTCACGTTTTTCAATTTTTTTGTGTTCATTATTATTGGACATAAAAACAATAATTAGCTTATATATCATTATCATATATACAAAATTTTTACGAAGGACAATGCTTATTCCGTGTAAGCCTAACGTTCAGGTCAGTCTTAAAAAACTAGATCCTTGGTAAAAACTCTTGTATATACAAGCTTACTATTTTATTTAGCATTCGATCAATGTTAAAATAGTTGATCAGAGATGAAGAAAAGTTAGGTCGATATCACGATTATGGTTGGTATCTATGCTACCAATTTTGTTTGCAATGTTTTTTTGTATAGTCAAAGTTTTATGGCAAGTAACACGGGAGGCCTGTAGTAGATGATACATTTATTTAGGTCAAAAGTTTTACATTGGATGGATGGAACATCCGCCTTCTAGTATATATTTCTATGGCTTAAACATAGATCAAAGACGTACAGATGCATCACTCAATGTTATATGTTTGGACCCAAATAAGCAGTCTTAAGCAGTCTTTCAAGATGTTTCCCGTAGAAGTCAATGTAAGTCGTCTTTTTTGTAAACATATAAATCAATAACAAGACAATGAAATATTTCATTAAAATATTATTATATTATAATATATTATATTAAAAATATTATATTAAAATATTGATTGCATTTACAATCAATGTTTTAATTTTAGTGGCGTTCAAAAAACAATTTTATCGGATAAAATTGAATAACGTGACGTCACGTTTTTAAAAAAGCAACGAGAACGACACATTTTTGAATTTGTTAAACAGCTGATCATATGTAAACAATAAAAGAGGTTGTTGACAATAAATATATTTAAACTAATGAAATGAAATAATTATTGTTTTTTAATGTGTGCATAATCTGCATAATTAATACTATTCATTAAATATATTAAACGAACTTAACAAATAAAAATTTTAGCTTACCTACATCCACAATTGATTCTATGCCGCGCAACCGCCATAATAGCTTTGCAGAGTGACGTGCGTGTTGAGAACTAGTTCCTAGGTAAAAAAATTTATTTATACATTCTAATTAATGTAAGATTAACTAACAATAAACTAAAATAAAATATATTAAATAATTAACATAAATTAATGAAATAAAATAACTTTCCATCAATAGCTTAAGAAAATGATATTTCTTCCTTCGTTTGTAAACAAACAGACAGCTTTTGAATTTTTTTGAATAAAATTGCAACAAGAACGACCAATTACGAAAAGTGACGCCAGGTTATTCAATTCTAAAATTGCTTTTAGAACGCGACTATTGATTACAAAATATATTATTAACAATTATTATGATTATTATAATGGATATGAACATTATAATATTTATAAATGAATGACATATATAGGCTATGTTGTAGTACTCCATCACTACAACGATGACGATGACGAGCTGCGGCAATCCAATTCATTAAAGCTAAAGTATGAATGAAGTGTTAAATGTTTTTTTAGCTTTTCTGAAATACTGAGTCGGTATATTTTAAAATGTCTTCTATATATTACACAACAATAAAATATAACTGTTGTAAGAAAATAATATTTACTAAGAAATATTCTTAGAACATAAATTAAAGAAACAAATACGCGCCATTCTAGACATTATTTTGTAAGCAAGAAAAAATGAATTAAATTTTAGAAATAGTCAATTTTATTTAAACTTTAGATATAAAACTGAACATAATAATAAACATTACTTATCTGATTTTCATTACATTGTTTTTAAATAAAGTTTATCATTTTTTGGTCAGCATTAAATAAATAATCTATATTTCATGTAAAATATTATTAAATAATAATAGCAATAAAAATAAGATCAACTAAATTTTTCGTTTTGTTTCGCTAACTTCAACTATAGTGTTGAGAAGTTGTTAAATAACATATGATGTGTTTATTTTTTCTTAATTTTATAAAATTCATATTTTTGTTTCTTAACTGATAATGTCAATTTCTTCAAACAGTGTAATTTTAACTTGTTTTTATTCAACAGTGCATGTTTATTTAACATATTTAAAATATATGATGCGCTATAATTGACGCGTAAAACTATGTTCATGACTTACAGTTGCAAAATTGAAATTATATTTTATGAGACATTAATTGTTTAATAATAAATAAATATATTATTCAAAGTTTTTTACTGAATTTATTAAATTAAACAACCATTAAATCAATTATCATTGGTAGGTAGCATGATAATCAAATGTTACGTAAAACCAAATAATTGTGTTAATTAACTGATTGATCAATATACAATTTCAATCTAGTTATTGTTCGATAAATGATCTATTGATTCATCAATGAGTAGTTGAATAATTGATCAATTAAGGCTTATTAATTTGCTCATAAGTTGATTGGTTTGCGAGATAGGTAGTTAATTGGTTGCTAGGATGAATGACTTAATGAATGCTAAACAGGTAATAATTAATTAATAAGTTATTCCTGTTCCATGAGTAGTAGTTTGATTGGTTTATTTAAATTATTAACTTTACCAGTTCTTCATCAACTGATAGTTTTATTAAATGTTATAAATGTTGTTATTTCATACATTTCATAAACGAATTTAGTGACATAGAAACTTTTAATCAATAATCTGTAAATTTTAGTTACAAAAAAAAACATACATACAAGAGGCTAAGCACGAACGCTGTAATCCTTGAAGGGGAATTTTGCGCCTAGATACAAAGAGTTTGAAGGCTTGAACAGATTTTAGTTTTAGTTGAAACGAAGATTTTACCAAAAAATCCCTACGAAGAGGGACTCGTAAGTTCGACATTTACCATTTTAGCTTAAGTGCTAGTTTCAAAGATTTAATAAACTTTGTACATTACCGTTAACATCATAACTGTTATTGTTAACATTGAAACATTGTTTGTTTTTGTTTATTTGTTTACTTCTTTTTGTGTATGGATGTATGTATGTGTGTACATCGGTGTAAAAGTTTTATATACTATTTATTTATGTTGTATACAATTTGAAAAAAAAACAATTCAAAATTTAAACAAATTTTAAATAGCGTGTTCCAAGTTTAAAAATGACCAGGTAAGCACAGATCAACTGGTGTAAGACGTGAACTCTCAAACCACATTCTGTGTTTTTTGCATTGACAAAGGTACAAGTTTTGGTTGTTTGATTTCTAATATCTGTATGCTTATATTTTGTATATAAAATTTACTATATTTTGTATATAAAATTTACTATATTTTGTATATAAAATTTACTATATTTTGTATATAAAATTTACTATATTATGAAAACCAAACTTAATAATTATTATTTTATGTTTGTGTAAATATTTATGCTTAATTGTACGGCAAATTAATAATTAATAATTAATAATTAATAATTAATAATTAATAATTATGTTGATTCTTGTCATTGACTTTTTATTGAAATTGTTTTTTCCTGAAAACAAACGAATGTTGGTATGTTCGTATACTCGTATGTCCTTGACTAGTATATCACATACTGATGAATTAATGAATGATATGAATTAATGCTGAATTAATGAATAATATGAATGAATAAAGGAATGTTGAATGATATAAATGCATGGCCAATGATTTAATGACTGAAATGAATAAAGGATGAGTTATTTAATTAATGATCAATAAATGAATGAAATGACTTGATGATGAATTAATGAATCATATGAGTGAATGATAAATTAATAAATGACATGAATGATTAATGAATAAATGAATAATGAATTAATGAATGATATTAATTAATAATGAATTGATATATGAATTAATAAATGATATAGATTAATAGTGAATTGATATATGATATGAATGATTAATGAATTAATGAATTATATGAATTAGTGATAAATTAATTAACTAATGAATGATATGAATGAATGATGAATTAATGAATTAATGAATTAATGATGAATAAATAAATGATATGATTTAATGATGAATTAATGAGTGATATGAATAAAGGATGAATTAATGAATGATATGAATTAAAGAATGGTATGAAATGTTGATTAATTAATGAATGATATGAATAAATGATTAACTAATAAATAATATGAATGAATAATAAATTTATGAATGATGAATTAATGAATGATATGAATTGATAATTAATTAATACATGATATAAATGAATTATGAATTAATAAGTTATATGGATTATTACTGAAATAATGAATAATATGAATGAATGACGAATAATGTAATGCTATAATGTTGATAATAACATTTATAATGATAACGGTAATACCAGTGATAAGTGTTGTATTAAGGAGATCAATATTGAAAAGTTTATTAAATATTTGAAATTAGCACCAAAGGTAAAAGGCGTGGCTAAAATGATGAAGGGTTAGTTTATGACGCCCTCTTTGTAGGGGTTTTCTGGTGAAAATTTCGTCTATTGTGTCTTTGACTGTACATATTAAGACGGATAAAAGTGTAATGTTTCTCAATTATATTCAAAAGAAAGTTGAATTTGGTTGCTATAAATTGAAAGGTAATATAACACAAACTTAGGTCTAGTAAAATGTTTAACTAATATAATGATTTGGCAATAATAAAACAACAAATAGGTGATTACTTAGAGGAAAATCTATCTCTTTTAAATATTAAAATGGACAAAGCTTAGTGATGAAAATTAGTATTAGAATATAATTACTTTAACCATTATTTTTGACAAAGGAACAATAACAAGTGTTAATATTTATTTATAACAAAAGTACAATAACAGTGTTACAAATTATTTGTAGCAAAAGTATAATAATAGTTTTACAATTTATTTGTAACAAAAGTACAACAACAGTGTTACAAATTATTTATAACAAAAGTAAAACATTAGTGTTAAAAACTATTAGTAACAAAATTATTTGTGAAAAAAGTACAATAACACTGGTACAAATTATTGTAACAATCGTACATTAACAGTGTTGAAATTTATTTGTGACAAAAGTAAAATTGCAGTGTTACAAATTATTTGTAGTGAAATTACAATGACAGTGTTACAAATTGCTTGTAACAAAAGTACAACAACAGTGTTACAAATTATTTATAACAAAAGTAAAACATTAGTGTTACAAATTATGTGTGCCAAAATTACAATAACAAATCTTACAAATTATTTGTAACAAAACTACACTGCAAGTGTTACAAATTACTTGTGACGAAAGTACAACAACAATTTTAAACTATTTGTGACGAAAGTACAATAACAGTGTTACCAAATACTTGTTACAAAAGTAAAATAATAGTGTTGCAGATTGTGTGACAAAAGTATATCAACAATGTTAAAATTGTTTGTAAAAAAATACAATAAAAATGCTAAAAATTGTTTGTAAAAAAGTGCAATAACAGAGTTAAAAACTATTAGTAACAAAATTATTTGTGAAAAAAGTACAATAACAATGTTAAAAACTATTTGTGAAAAAAGTACAATAACAATGTTTCGAACTATTTGTAACAAAAGTACAATAACACTGCTACAAATTATTGTAACAATCGTACATTAACAGTGTTGAAAATTATTTGTGACAAAGTAAAATTGCAGTGTTACAAATTATTTGTAGTGAAATTACAATGACAGTGTTACAAATTGTTTGTAGTGAAATTACAATGATAGTGTTACAAATTGTTTGTAGTGAAATTACAATGATAGTGTTACAAATTGTTTGTAACAAAAGTACGATAACAGTGTTACAAATTATTTGTGACGAAAGTAGAATAACAGTGTTATAAATTATTTTTAACAATATTATTAATAGTACTACAATAACAGTGTAACAAAACTACAAATTATTTGTAAAAAACTACAATGGTGTTCGTTAGGCATCACTTCCAATTAAACTTCTACATCATGTTAATTTTGTTTGTTTTTTCCATTAATTATGCTCATAAGTCGTATTAATTTACTTACTATATTGTTTGCCGAAATACTCTCTAAATTATTTATAATTCCTTCATTATAATGGTTACTCGTGCGGTACCTAACACCAACATAGATATGTTGTTGTTTATTCATTAATTATATATAGTTTTCGTTATACACTTTTCACAATGCTTAGATTTTACAAGAAAAATGAGTTTGAAAAACATAAACCCCCCAAATTTACGTTCAATATTTTCCGACTCAAAATCTATTTTGTGAAAAAAAACATGTAACGCCTTCAAAAAACGTCACTGAATCATTCTCATTACTATTGAAGTTGTTGTTTTTTATATGTTCATCGCTACAGTTATTATAATTTCGGATCATCTATTGAAGTTGTTGACTTTTACATTTTCATCGCTACATTAAATATATTTTTGCATGATCTATTGTAATTGTTGTCTTTTATACTTCCATCTGTTGTAGTAAACACAATTTCTGGTGATCTACTGAAGTTTTCTTTCATATTTTCATTCATACAGTAAATATACTTTTGGATGATCCATTAAACTGTTATCTTTCATATATTTTCTGGATTGAAGTTGGTGTCTTTTATATTTTCATTGATACATTAAATACAATTTTGGATGATCTATTAAAGATGTTTCTCTTTCATATATTTATCGCTACATTAAATATAATTTCGAAGGCTAAAGTAAGTCTATTTAAAAACCAAAATTAACTATGATTGTAAATGACTTACGAAAAAAATGTTTTTTGTGTTTTTGAATTGACAAAAAGTGTTCTCTAAAAAAAAATATTTGCCAAACTTTAAATTACAAGAAGGAAAATGTGAGCTCAATATTTAATTGTAGTTTCACGGCAACCAAATGTGAATTCACACATGTATTTGAAATTTGTTGGAGATTTTATTTGAAGAAATATTTTATATCAACAGATAAACCAATGTATGTTTCTTCATCTAAAGCGTTTAATGTTTTCGATATTTTTATTTTGTAGCACTTTTAATACTTTTAGTAAATGTTTGAGTACTAGTTGAAAATATGATAAACCTTCTACATTAATCTTTCAAAACAATTGATGGTATATTTCCATTGTTGAAAAAGAAATGTAAACAGCTTGCTGCCGATGTAGCTAGGATATTTAGAGGTATTCTGGCTTCGAGTTGTTTTCCAGAGCTTTGGAGATCACCTAATGTTACTCCTATTCCTAAATATTACTCACATGTCAATTTCACTTGGATTATAGACTAATATCTATTACGCCGATACTTTCAAAAGTTTTTGAAAAACAACTTTGTTAGTATAAAGAATATCTTACATACAACGCAGTTAGGTTTCAGAAAAACTCATGATGTAGTTTGAAGAGCGACCTATGATAGGCTCAAGAGACTCGGCATAAAGGTATGGATGGAGTAGTATTCATTGTGTAGATCTTGCTCGGTAACAAAGGGTTCAGTTTAGCTTGTTGTCGGTCGATCAGACAGATGGAGCAGTAAAGGCATGAAGTGTATATTCCTTTATCTTACTACACCAGATACTGTTGGCATCTAGGCGGTTTTATTCTTCTACGTGTTGCCCAATGAAGACAATTTACAAAAAACGAAAGATTAAATAAGATTATATAAAACAAATTTATAAATGTTTCATTTCATATTAAAAATAAATACATATCTTTAAAAGAATTTGTTATGAAGTTAATCTCAAATGACAACTTAGGTTTTGTTAAGCAAATAATGTTTTAGAATTATTTAATGCAAAAAATAAAACTCATTCAAAAACGTAGATTACTGCCAAAAGTGAAAAGTTTTTATAAAAATCAGCTTCTATTCAACCTAATATTACTGGACATTGTGTTATAGTCAGCCAATGTAAACATTGAGTGGTACAAAAACAAACAGAGTGGGAACACTGTCCTTCTGGATGATTCGATTAGCCTAAGGTGATGAAAATCAAGATGAATAAGTCATCAATTGCACATTTTAGTTCAGATATTAAAAGTTTTGATAAAATTAGAAATTTCAAATACCTAAAGCTATAGTATCTAAAAAGTTAATAGGATAATTGCATTAATTAATTAAATTAAAATTTGTGTTTATTTATTTTAGTAGCCTAGCATATTTTTAGTTCTATAAACAGGATGGGACAGAGAGGACGGGTGATGTTTGTTGAAATGGCTATTACTCAGCCCTCAGGGTGGGAAATATGTCTGGCAGGTACCATTCAGCCTATGGTAACTTAGCATTTTCTTTTCAGAAAGGTTATAGCGCGGTGAACAAAAGATCATCTCGTGTTTGCTCACGACACTTATATGAAGAATCAACAGTCTATTACAGAAACTCAGCCATAATTTGTTAAAATTCACCGAAGTCAAGCTGTTCCGACCCATAACACATTATTACGCTGGGGTAATGCACTTCTTACACGAGGTTATTGGGTTTATGAAAACTTGAAAGAACTGCAAGAAAAAGCTCTTTATAGGCCAAAAGTGACGGTCTAGTGTCCTATTGGAAATGCTATCGTCATTGGTCTTTAATATTTTGAAGACAATAATTGAACTACTGTTACTGTGAACTCCGAGTGTTACATCAAGTTAATAAACAACTTCCTTGTGCATGAATTACGACGGGAACGTATGACTATCTAGTGTGTGTACTTTCCGCAGGAGGGGGCGACCGCCCACACAGCCAGCAGCATCACTGGATGTTCTCCGCCCTCTCTTCGACAACCGTTAAGTTTCCAGGTTTGCTGACACCCCTTGGCCACTTCGATCCTTTGATTTTTCCAAGTGTTTCTTTCATGGGAATACTTCAAATTGCTTGTGTATGAGCAAATTCTCCATATAATGGACGATTTGAAGAAAATAACTCGCGTGGAAGTCACCAACATCGACAGAAAGAGTGAGGCTAGCTTTCAAGAACGCCTTAAGAAAGCACAAAAAAATGGCACCACATGATGGATGTTGTCTTCTACAGTTCATTGTATCAAATGCTAATTCAATACAAACATATTGATGTAAATAAGGTTTGTTAGAAATTAAATTATTGAATTTGTAAATTTTTCAAAAAAAAAGTCTTTCCTCTCGGCCCTACCCTGTAGGTGTAGACTTTCCGTTGTTCTCGTTCATAAACGTTCATTGTTACTTTTGTAAGAGTACAGTCAGTCCTCTTAATTAACGTCATTATAATTATCGTGATTCATATTTAATGGTAAAAAATGTATCCAGTACTCCTATTTAACGAATTGATACCATACTTCGTATTTAATGCTCTCCGGCAGCGCCACCTATAATTTCAGCGTTTTCATATAATATAGTAAAATCCCATAAAATCCTATTAAAATAACTATATAAATATAATAAAACTTTAATTAATAAAACATAGTAAATATAATAAAACCTAGTATAACTTTAATTAATAAAACATAGTAAATATAATAAAACCTAGTATAACTTTAATTAATAAAACATAGTAAATATATAATAAAACAATCATGTAAAGAGAAAAATAATCAAATCTTTTAAAAATCCAACAAAGACTTGTAAAATCCTAATAAAACCTTGTAAAATTCTAATAAAGCCTTGTAAAATCCTAATAAAACCTTGTAAAATTCTAATAAAGCCTTGTAAAATCCTAATAAAACCTTGCAAAATCCTAATAAAACCTTTTAAAATCCTAATAAAGCCTTTTAAAATCCTAATAAAACCTTGTAAAATCCTAATAAAACCTTTTAAAATCCCAATATAATCTTGTCAAAATGTATCAAAAAACGAAAATAAAGAAATCACTAAAAAAGAAGCAAAACAAACTAAAATGAACAGGAAACACTAACAGTAACTAAAATAGTCACCCAAATGTTACCTAACATGCCACTTAATGCGACCCCGTACTTAACGATTTTGCGGAACGTTAATTATGGGGACCGCCTGTGCTGTACAGACAACTTATTTTGGATTAAGGTGTTTTATGACCTTTTAATATTAAATATTATGTTTTTCAAAAGTTAATAAAAATCAGTTATATAAGGTTTTCAACTTAGTAGTATTAATCATATAAGTTTGTTTATTATGACTTCTGGTTAATAGTGCATTGAAAAATTTTGATAAGTTAACCAAAACTGAGTTAGGGAGTTCTAAATTATATTAAAATTGACATTCAACAATTTTTTTTAAAAGAACAACTTATGAACCAACGTTTGACAGACACAAACCACACAATCATCTTGAGATGTTCTAAAAATAGAACACCGAGAGATTTAAGAAAGTAATATTCCTACCATAGAAGTTTTTTATTTAATTATTTACACATATGTAACTTACAGAAATGTTCTGAGAATTCATTACAATTAAGATGGCGCCTGTAGGGTCCCAGTGGGCAAACGACGTCGTTTCAACCATTGTTTGAGAGTTGAACTGAGGTTATTAAAACGTTTCATTTTGCAAAATCTTTGTCATTGGAATTAGTATTAAAGCCAAAGTTGTATGAATATCTGATAACGTTGTTTAAACGTTACAACACCTTTTTACTATAACGAGCTTCAATACAACGTTGTCTAAACTTTAACGTTTGTTCTTCTATGATTACATAAACGAAGCTAATGAAACTTTGAATACAGGTTTGTCGTGGAATAGATTTCATAAAATAATCTAAAGTTTATAAATTATTTAAAATATACTAGTCAAGAAAAGTGCGGACTGGCAAAAAGGTTATAGTATTGGTGGCTATTAACCATTTAAAAGACTGGGACAAGCAATTATGATAAAACTTTAAAATAACAGGACTAGGATATGTACCAATTTAACAATATTATTAGCTGTCTAAAATTAATGCCTGAGAAAGTTTATTTTAAACTATTTGAATTATTGGCTAATTTA
>JARUHE010328270.1:0-11038 GCA_031471125.1 Archaeomysis grebnitzkii | reverse complement strand
CCTCATTAATACCTCATTAAAATTAATATTCGTTTAGTGTACCTCATTAATACCTCATTAAAATTAATATTCGTTTAGTGTACCTCATTAATACCTCATTAAAATTAATATTCGTTTAGTGTACCTCATTAATACCTCATTAAAATTAATATTCGTTTAGTGTACCTCATTAATACCTCATTAAAATTAATATTCGTTTATTGTACCTCATTAATACCTCATTAAAACTAATATTCGTTTATTGTTCTTCATTGAAATTAATATTCGTTTCTTGTACCTCATTAAAATTAACATTCGTTTTTTATACCTCATTAAAATGAATATTCGTTTTTTATACCTCATTAAAATTAATATTCGTTTATTCTACCTCATTAAAATTAATATTCGTTTTTTATACCTCATTAAAATTAATATTCGTTTATTGTAGCTCATTAAAATTAATACTCGTTTTTTATACCTCATTAAAATTAATATTCATTTATTCTACCTCATTAAAATTAATATTCTTTTATTGTACCTCATTAAAATTAATATTCGTTTATTGTACCTCATTAAAATTAATATTCGTTTGTTGTACCTCATTAAAATTAATATCCTTTGTTGTACCTCATTAAAATTAATATTCTTTGTTGTACCTCATTAAAATTAATATTCTTTGTTGTACCTCATTAATACCTCATTAAAAATAGTTTTCGTTTATTGTAAATTCAAGTTCTTGAGGATGAATAAGAACTATATCCTTAAAATAGTTGAAATTATAAACTAAAAAATAGATAATAATCCAATCCATAAACCAATTCAACATGAAATATATTATTTATTAATTTGCGGCTTTAATATATTTTTTATGTATACGAGATATAGATATGGCAATACGTCTAGCTCCTAGCGCAAAGTTATAGACCAGTGGTTCCCAAACTTTTTTTGTTGGGGAACACTCTGACATTATTTTAAAGATAAAGAAACCTATAATGTAAAATATAACATACTATATTGAAAAATGAGTTTATTTTAAATAAACATACATTTTACTCAAAATAGTGAGTTGAACATAATTTCCTAAAAAATAGCTAATGGAAAGAATGCATCTGTTTCTTGGACGTCATAATCCTCTGTTAATTTTGTTTAATGCTGGATAATTAAATTCTCATATCCGGTATGGCATCCAATTTGCTTTGATATTTAGTTTCCGTACTATCATATCTTTAAAATTATAATTGGCACAAATATGTTGTCAGGAACGGTAAGAATACTCTTGGATGTTTCTACATATTCATTACTTAGATCACACCAGAAAACATATAGCCAAATGGAACTTCTTGAAACTTTGCCTTTACATGCATATCTGAAGTAACTTCTATCAAGTTTTCATAGTCCGTTCCTAGACATCCTGTTGGTTTTTCTGTTACTTTAAATGGATTTTATACCATCAATCTATTGAAGAACTTGGGAAATAGTAACAAGGATATAATAAAAAAACTCGTTTATTGATACAGGATTCAACGGAGTATCACGTGTTCACCGTACGAGAGTTGATGCTAACTGAAGTCTGAACTTCTGAAGGTCTGGCAACTCTGGCTGCCAGACCTTTCTAGGAACATAATACCAAACGTAATGCTTAACAATTAATAAAAATGGATTTCCAAACTTGCAAAAACCAAATTACATTGAACTTAAATTTGGTATCACAATTGCATTTCCCAATAACAAACTAACTTCCCAATACCAAAATCACCCTAAATTGATACTGAAAAATACCAAATGGCAACGCTGGAGTTAGTTTTGAGGACTGTTTTTTAAATTATGGATATCATTTTCTCTCAACTTTCAATGTTAAGGAATTTATTCTAATTGAAGAAGTCTAATGCCTTTTAATCATAATTTTTGATAAAATGTCCTCAATTTAAAGAGATAAGGTATTTCAATGGTAAATGTAAGGAATTATCATGTTCCCAAAGTTAAAACTCCGATGCGCGCTCAGGAGTGCAAAACTCGTTGCATGTCTGGTAAACTTCCGCTTACAGCCTACGGAACCCCTGACCTTGCTTCACGGAACCCAAGGATTCCGTACATTGGGAACCCTTGGTATAGACGATGGAAAAGTCGTTATAAAATCACTTTAATCATTTATGAGTAGCATCATAACTAAGCAATGTGGGATTTCAATTTTTATGAAACAAGATTAATCTCGTTTTCATCATAAAATCTCACAACTTTAAGTATTGTTTTAATAAGAACATGTTTCTCGGAAGTCAAATAATTAAAATTGTAAAATAACAAAAATATTAAAAATTATATGATAGAGCTCCACGGTCAGAAGTATGGAAGTGTTTGAGGTAGAAAGGTGTAAGTGAGGAACATGTCAAGATATGTACAGAGACGTCACCTCAGAAGTAAACCGCGTGTTGGCACACCAGAAGAAATTCAAATAAGAGTTTGACTACACCAATGAACAAGTTGAGCCCCTACCTCTGCGGTTTTATAATATATGTCATTAGAGAGGAAGTCCAATGACATTGGATGATGTTGTCCTGGTGTGCAAGACAAAGTTTGAGTTAAGAAGAAAGCTCTCGAACTATAAACACAATTAGAGGATAGGGGCTTAAAGATAAGCAGGACAAAGACTGATTATATAATTATTTATGGTTCAATGGAAAAGAAGATGGAGAAGAAATGAAAATGGATGAAGAGATCATGAAGCTTTCAAGTACCTGGGCCCACACGTAATTGAGAGCGGATAGCTTGAGGTAGAAGTCCACCACAGAGTTAAATCTGAGTGGAACGCATGGAGAAATGTTACAAGGGTCCTCTGTGACAGAAACAAAAAGTGCACGACTAAAAGGAAAGGTGTATACGACACTGATTGACCCGCTATGCTGTATGGTTGCGAAACATGGGCGGTGAAGAAAACACAAGATCAAAAGATGAACGTGACAGGGATGAGAATGCTAAGGTGGATGCGCTGTGTAACAAGAAAATAAAATGAAGAATTCACACATAAGAGGCACAGCGAAAGTTACAGAGATAGGTAAGAAGATGAAAGAAAGAAGATTGAACTGGTATGGCTATGTAATGAGAAGGGATGAAGAATAATGAACATGAAAGTGGAATATCATAGAAAGAGAGGAAGACCAAAGCTTATGTGAAAAGATTAGATAAGAGAAGATTTGCAAAAAAAGGTTCCAAGACGATTGTGTGAGAGGCAGGGCAAGATGGAAAACATAGCAAAGAACAGTGACCCCATATAAACATGGAAACAAGCTGCAGAAAAAGAAGAATGTTTTTGAAATGAAAATAAAATGTTCGTTGTCCTTCAAAACAGATAAAAATCTCAAGGAATAATTGAATGATACAGTTAATGTATTTCTGACTACAAATAACTTTCAAGAAAGACTTGAAACCGTCGTGTTTTTGAATAAATAAAAAAATATTTATTTATATTTAATTGAATATAAATGTTCTTAAATGTAATACCAGTAATGGAAATTACAATGAAAATAATTCGAACAAATAACTGTCTTTTAAATAAAATATATATCTGCCATTTGCACACTTCAATTTTATTTTCAAATAAATCATTCTTAAACAAAATTAGTTTATTTGCTTCGAAGCAAATATTTTTTATTCCGTAACAATAAATTGTTTTGTTATTTATTAAATGGTTGTGATTTGTCCTTATGTTAAGTCATACATTTTTATTCTTAATTATTTTTAAACTTTTTTCCGATTGTCTTATTATGTGTGTCTCAGTAAGCTATTCAATGGCCTGCCCGGCCAATTATATGTAAAATTACACGGAATGTCTATAAAAATAACACAGAAGACGTTTAATTCAATGGAGACATAATTTCTGTTCAACATTTCCGAACCTTGCTTCTGTTAGGTTTGCTAGCTTTTTCTAAGCCTTTTTCTAAGCCTTTTCTAAGCTTTTTCTAAGCCTACTGTACTCCAGCCTTGCGTGAAAACTCAATATTACCAACATAATAAATATTGGTTTGTGGTCTTTTTAAATGATAATATAATTTTTAGTAACTTCCATGAAACCTGAGATAAATATTTATCAAATCAAGTAAACTTATCTAATTAGAACGTCTTTTTATCTTTGCCAAGTAATGTTATTATACAATATTCATACAAATTAGTATAGAATTTATGTAGACAGAATTTTTTTCAAGTTGCCATGCATACAAGAATATCTTATCAGCGTATTTTGATTGTATTTCATCCAACATATAAGTTTTAATTCATGTTTAAAAGTTACATTTCACGGTTCAAGCATTTATTTATTATATAAATACCTTATTATTACTCAAATTTGTGTCTATCTCACGTCTGACGTCAATCGATATTATTGCTTGAAATATGATGTCTAATACAATTTATTCATTTATCTTAAAAGTAGAAATGTCAGTTTATACTTTATTCTTTCGTCTTAGCTAGCTCAATAAGTACATAGTCCTATAGCAACGCATTATTTTCACCTCTGTATATGTATATTATATTTATTGATTTTCTGTAATTTAAAAACAGGTACGTTGTTTTCGTTTAAAAATTAACTTTTTAAGATATTTTTCTAGTTGAAGTATTATAGTTAGTATGAGCACCAAAGGTAGACTGAGTTATCTAGACTTGTACATAGAATTTACGTTATTTCTGAACCGCGCCTTAGGTAAAATGTATAAAACTTTGTTTGTCAATATGTCTAGAATTGTAGTTTACTTCTTGTTTTGCTTATATAACATTTTAAACAGTCTTATAAATATATTTAATGATTTGTAAATGATATAATAAAAGTGTTTTCCCGTTTATAATGTTTAAGTCTATTCATTGTGTAAAAATAAGTTTCTCAAGCGTCGATCACTATATAGAATTTACAACATAAGGTGATTTTGTAATTAATTTTTTAAAATATGTTTTCAGTCCAGTAATTTATTCTATATAAATTAAATAGAAGATAAAAAGTGTTAGTAATAAATGTATAACAACTGTAAGCTTAAAACACAACAACCAGAATTTGGAAAATATACCTTAGCAGCTCCTTCAGCATTTCATTCGTCTTTTTGTTCATGCATTAAGTTTATTTTTATCTTTAAATAAATGTTTTTCGATTAAAATTATAATTCATTTATTGCGATATAAATGTTGTTTAGTTCAACTTATGTGAGAGCTGGCAACAAATAATAGTGAACTGGCTTAAAATAAATTTGTAAAAAACATTCATTGTTATTTACTACAGAATTTAAATTGACCACACTGAACTGTTTGAAAGTTGTTTGTCAAGGAATTTACATACCTTTCAGGTTAGGGTAGTTTAGGTTAGGTTAGGATAAATAGTTATTGTATTAACAGTGAAATTACAATTGAATTCTAATGTACGCTGTTCACAGCTTGGATTTTAGACTAGGCCATTGCCGTATGGTTTGTCCGAGTGTGTGCCTGCCCGTTATTTATATTATGAATGTTCTCTGTAAAGCATAAACAAATTAAATTTCAAAAGCTTTATTTGCCTATGTGAGGGAGCACTGATAAGCTCTGCCTACGGTGTCCACCCCCTTTACCTAGCTAGCTGTTGCTAGCCACAACTATTAATATTAAACGTATTCAATATTACAGTTAATAGTACAATAAAGATTTATTTGATTCTTATATAGACTATATCAATAATATATATTTAAGCTAAAACATTCTACATTGTCATCGGTTTCTTGAATATATAAACATTGTTTTACATTAGATAGTACCTTAATAAAAATATCAAACATTTGAAATTACTCACAAGCTCGATTACAGACTTCGAAGTATTAGCGCGCCAATTTTGATTTATTTTTAGACGTTTAAATATTATTTTAGAAATTAAAATGTTATAAAGTAAATTTAAGATATAATGGAAATATGGATTAAATTGAGTTCAATTCTACACCCAAGGACGATTGTTGAACATTAAAAGAAGTCGAAGTTACTTTTGTGGAAATAAATTGGAAGAGAAATGTTCTTTTGAAAATGAAGGTGTGTCTCCTGGGCGCAGTTGAGAATTGCTGCAAAACAAAACAACTTTTGTTCATTTCCAGATTGATTTGCTCTTCTTCATATTTAATACATTTTCTTTCTTTTTGTTTAGGACGAACTTTCAATTTAAATTATTTTCTATTTTGTATGTATTGGTTTTTATTTCATCTTTTAATTAATTTTTGTTTAAACATCTTATGAATAATATAGTTTTATTTATTTTATCCTGATTTAACATGAACGTTCCATCTATTATTTATATAATGTGTTTTATTTTATTTGACGTTTTCTATTATAGTTTTACTTACGAGGAAAACATTTTTCTTTTTGTTTCGTTTAAATAGTTTTATTTTCAATTATTATTAGTATTAGTATTTTATTTATTTTGTTGTAATTACTTTTTGTTCTTAATTGTGTTGATTGACTAGTTAGCTTAATGTTTTATTTCTTCATATGCAGTTATTTTGTTTTAAGGTGTTGTGTTTTCCACCTTTTACTATGATCAAATAAAATCATGTCAAACCACCGTAGATGAGTGTGTCCCAATGGAAATCTGTCTTCACTCATCTTTTCTAATAAAGGTCTGGCCTTGCACAGGTTCTACTTTGCTTCTTTTTTGAAAACTGTTTCTCGACGTTGCTGTCACTGGTTGTATTGTTTCAGTTTATTAACTGATTATTTATGATGGCGCACGAAGGTTGTCATCTCAAAGGAAACCCCTTTAACATTGTCTATGCGTTAATAAAACTGCAAGTCTAGAAATCAAAATTTTCTCAGAAGAGGCTATGTTGAAAACCATTAAGCAAACATCAAACTCCGAAAAAAAATAATTACCAAAACGCAAGTCACGTTGCATTTATATATTTTTAATTTTTGTAATTATTAAGAAAGTAAAATGAATTCATATTTAAGAGACCCACTTTGTTTTATTTCTTCGATAAGAAATAAACACTTTATTTTAACTTGCTGGTGTATGAAACTGAAAATACTAGATTGGGGATTCTCTTAGAAAGTAATACAAAAAATGTGTTGTGCTTACTAGATAAATGACGATAAACTATTTGTGAAAAACTAGTAACCAAACATAACAAACTAATTATATGTTTTTTTCAAAGTATCGTAAGTTTTGCTCATCTCCAAAACATTAAATTAATCAATTTGATTGCGTTTTTGTTCAATTTGGATTGATCTGAATAATAATTGTAATAAGCTTTGTTTTTCCAAAATGATTTCAAATGTTACAAAACAGTAAAATGTGTTCATATATTATTAATTTGGAAAAATGAAGATCATTACAAACATAATCTAATTAAATTACTGAATAATCCGTCCTATACTAAACACATCATGGATACGAATACGATTAAAACACACGTGCAACAACGCTGATATTTTGTTCGATCTAGATCAATCCAGATCAAATTAGATCAATCCAGATCAATTTAGATGGATCTAGATCAATTTAGATGGATCTAGATCAATTTAGATGGATCTAGATCAATTTAGATGGATCTAGCTTGAACATCAAACAAAGTCATTCATTAAAAAACGATTCTTCATAAATTGTGAAAAATTTAATGTTTGTATTTTAAAGTCAATCTTTAAGTATAATTATGATTAATCATATTTAAATAAGTTTAATTAAGTTTAATTAAATGTTTGTATTGTAAACCTCAAGTCTTAGGTTCAAATTTACCAGCATAAAAAAAATTAACAAAATGCTGATTTTATTTTAATTTGTACCAAATATGACACCATTGATTCAACCACATAAGCAACTTTACTCATTATATTGTATGATTAAGATAAACTTTGTTAAGAAAAAACCATTAGTGTAGTTGAAGCTAATTACAGTATACAGTTCACTTCTTAACTGGATTGGATCATGGTTGCAAGCAGCCGTTCCTATAATAAAAGTATAGCATAACATAGCATGCTGTCTTTTCACCGTAGCAAAGGAGTTTAAAGTAAATTTAAAGAACTTATCTTTAGTTATAAAAAGCAATGTTCTATAAAATATAAATGTGATAACATACAATTATACATTAAAATGTGTGAAAACATACACTTATATATTATATAAATGTGATAGCATATAAATATGTAATATACATGTGAAAACATATTATTATATATTATATAAATGTGATAGCATATAAATATATATAATATACATGTGAAAACATATAATTATATATAATATAAATGTTATAGCATATAAATATATACAACAAATATGTGAAAGCATACAAATATATAATATAAATGTGATTACATATAAATGAATATAGTTATATATTATAAACATGTGAAAACATACAATTATCTATACAAGATAAATGTGATGGCATATAAATAGATATAATTATATATTATAAACATGAGAAACCATACAATTATGTATAATATAAATGTGATTACAAATAAATATATATAATTACATATTATAAACATGTTATGACATAAAATTATATATATAAAATAAATGTAATAGCATATAAATATATATATTTACATATTATAAACATATGACAACATACAATTATATAAAATACAAAAGTGATAGCATATAAATAGATATAATTATGTATTATA
The DNA here is from genome assembly GCA_031471125.1 of Archaeomysis grebnitzkii. Classification (NCBI taxonomy): domain Eukaryota; kingdom Metazoa; phylum Arthropoda; class Malacostraca; order Mysida; family Mysidae; genus Archaeomysis; species Archaeomysis grebnitzkii. The sequence goes on along the minus strand of JARUHE010328270.1, from coordinate 2,437 downwards.
AATATGTGAAAACATACCATTATATACAAGATAAATGTGATAGCATATTAATAAATATGATTATCTAGTATAAACACGTGATGGTATACAATTATATATGGTATAAATGTGATAGCATATAAATAGATATAATTAAATACAGTATTATAAACATGTGATACTATAAAATTATATTTAAGATAAAAGTGATAACAATTAAATAGGTATAGCTATGTATTATAAACATGTGAAAACATATAACTAAACATAAGGTAAAAGTTATAGCACATAAATAAATATAATTATATACAGTATGATATACATGTGCAAACATACAATCATATATAAGGGAAATCTAATAGCATATAAATATATTTATATAATTATTACATATTTACAATATGATACATTACATATTTACAATCAGTTGTAACATTATACAATTTTTCATAAAAAAAAACATTTATTCTTTATTCTGTGTCCAATGCACACGAGCCACCAGGGTTGTTATGTCATTGTCCATAACAGTTACACCATAAAAATTTAGGTTAACTGGCATGAATGATTATTTAATAATTTGGAAAACAAGTTTAATTATGAACATAAAGTTTAAAATATGTTAGTACAAAACCTGATCATTTTTATAACATAAAATATTTCAATATAAGGATTTATATAAATTCTTTATTTCTATAATAAAATCTTTCCTTGACAACGAGAATTATTGTTCGACGTTTTTATGAGATCTAATGAGCTCGAAAAAAAATGTATTTCATTAACTTACCGAAGTGTTAAAAGATTTTCTTCAATGTTGCACTTTAAAACCAGGTCAAAAAGTAATGTCGACTATAACAGTGTATGTTTGCACAAATGAAGGTTTAATTTCCCTTTGGCACAAGGTATCAGGTCAATTCTGAAAATCTTGCATGTTACAGCAAAGTTACATCAAGGCAAAGATAAATATTTTAGATGATTAAAACAGCTCTAAATTTATAATAATCTGCTCAGAAATTACATTATGAACAATAAAAACTGAAACATACAAACAACAACTTCATATTTGACTAGTTCGAGGTTATTTAAAAATGTGTTCTGACCACAAAAAAAAACAGCTAAGTTTCACATAATCTAGACTCTAGATTCTATTAAACAATATAGCATGGAAAATAAATATAAATAAAAATGTTTTGTTGATATAATCATCCATTAACAAGGCTTAAAATGTTTAGCACTCTGAAAACACAACTTTCATTTTACAATAAATCGAAGATAAAATATATTAAACAAAACTAAATACAATAGATTAAAAATAATTTACAATGAAAAAGAATGGTCTAGATTAATGTAAACCAATAAAACCAAACATCATATTAGTAGTCATATACCCAACGGTCATTTTAATGTGGTCACAACGTTATTACAACGTTGTTTTAAAATCCTCTAACATTTATACAACGTTGTATTTTGTAAAACCTTTGTCATTGGAATTAGTATTGGAACCAACGTTGTATAAACATCTGATAACGTTGTTTAAACGTTATAACAACTTTCCGTACACATTTTACTCTAACCAACTTTAATACAACGTTGTATGAACGTTTTTAAAACAACGTTGTTTCAACCAACCCTTGTTTAACGTTTATTTAGCATCTGTTTTTAAATATTCCACAATAAACCTGTACTCAACGTTTCATTAACGTCGTTTATGTAACCATAGCTCAACAAACGTTAAATAATGGTTAGTTGAAACAACATTGTTTTTAAAAAAATTCATAAACGTTGTATTGAAGTTGTATAGAGTAAAATTTATACAGGAAAGTTGTTATAACCTTTAAACTTTATTAGATGTTCATACAAAGTTGATCTCAATAATAATTCTAATATAAAAGGGTTTGCAAAATTCAACGTTTTAATAACGTTTATTTAGGGTTCAACTCTCAAACAATGGTTGAAACGACGTTGGCTACCCACAGGTTATGGTTACTGTAGTGTTCTGCAATTGTTGAAGTTACTTCAATGGACAATGCTTCCATGGATATTGGATGTGGTCATGTTGTATGGTTATTGCATGTAACCATGCTGAGATAATTAATGAACTTAATATAGTTAGATAACCATGCAAAGTATTTCCATAAACTATGGAAATATCACATTAGTTTAAATTTGGAGTTTTTTTTTAATTATTATATGTAAATATATTTTTATTTAATATCTTTTGCTGAAATAACACTTTCAAAACTCAACTGGTCTGTATATATTTTTATTTGATGTTTTATTTCAAAACTCAGCATGCCTGTATATGTTTTTTATTTGGTGTTTTATATGTATATGTTTATGTATATGTACCGTCAAAGTGGCTAAGTTCGGACCTTTTTCGTATTTTTCTATGTATAACTTTTTTATTATAATATGTGCTGTAATAATAATTCGGACTTGGGTACCCTTAACGGTTGTCTAC
>JARUHE010328259.1:0-11039 GCA_031471125.1 Archaeomysis grebnitzkii | reverse complement strand
CTGTCTAAAGTCACAACAAATTCTGATATCACCATTTGCTTTAAGCACTGGGACTATGGGTGATGCATATTCACTATAATCAATGTTTATCAAATCTTTTGGGGAACTGTAATAATGTATTAGATGTGATAATAAAGAATGTGAACTTTGATAGTAAATTAACCTTAATGTAAGTGAAGAACCTAAGTGTATAAATCTAACTTCAACATTAGTATCTTGAGTTCAAGTTACAACAACTATGATAATAGTCTATTCTTTTTTTTTAAATATAGAAATGAACTTATTAAATTAAATTACAACTTATGAAATTATTTAATATGTTGTTATTTCTTATAAGCACTGAACAAATTTTAATGTCTGCTAGCTATTTTTTAGTTAAACTTACTGGTTATTTAAAATATTAGCCTATTTGGGATTCTTTATAAATATGATGTATTATTCAAGATAACATTTTTTATAAATACATTAACAAATATATTTGTTATCAAAATATGTTTAGCCTAGAATCTCATGTTTGATCTACACTGTAAGTGTAGAGTGACAGCCTAGCCTAAATTGTTGTATCATTTAAAGTTCTTATTTATCATTTTTCATTACCTATAATAGCCTAAATGTTAAAAAAAATAATTCTTTATCAATGTGCTAAGATTTTCGTTGAATCAATGTTAAAGAGAAATGTGTTTTTAACCCATCACGATACATTTTGAATCTGGAAAAGTGAATCAATGCAGAAAAAATCTGTTGAGATCACGACTTACTTTATTCAACTCAAAAGTCTTGCTCCACAAAAAAAACACGATTGTTAATGAGCTATACTACAGCTTGAACAAGAAAATGAATAGAAAGTTACATTATAGTCATAGGACTAACAGCAAAAGTTTAGGATGAAAGTACACTATGTAGCAGACTGTCTTAATGGTGAAGTTTATTTTTCGTAAAAAATAAAAAAAAATTTTGATGAACTGGTAACAAATAGAAGAGGAAAAGTGAAAATATTAAGTTTGTTAAGAAAAGCATTTCATAATTTGAGATTATGAAACGTTTTTCCAACAAACCTACATTTATTCTAAATTAGTTTCCTCTCCATTACAACTTTAAGATCCTACATTAGTTCTCCCCATTGCAGCTGTATGGTCTTACATTTATACTAGATTCGTATTCTCTCCACTAAATAACTATTTGAACTGATGCTTATTACATAAACATCTAAATTCTTTGAGATAAATAGCTTTTTTAGGAAACAGAAAAATTTTGAGAAAGTAATTTTTTTATTGAAAACTATAAATGTTATAATAACTTTTCAATCAGATATTAAAAGTAATTGAAATGAAAGAATAGAAATTAAAAAAATAATATTGATCCTTAATATAATGTTAATAATAAAGACTAAACTATTTAATAGAAGCTATACAAAACTTTGAAATATATATTTTATGTTTTTAAATGTCACATGTATATCAAAATAAACTCACTCAAAAAATTAATATAATCAACTAAAGCAGGTAGCAACATTAATCAATGGCTTATACACACTAATTGCTATGTACAAGGAAATAGGTTGTTAAAATAGTTAAACACAATAAACAAGGAAATATGTTGTTATAATAATAATTAGACAACTTCTTTGAATGAAATTAACAAACTTTTTCTAACAAAATGAAGAGGTAGTGTTCATACTTTCATACTGGATGTGACATTCAAAAATAGATTATCATTTGTGTGTATAGCTCTAGGGCGTTGACGAACATTGAGCGTTTCTTATTTCTCCCAACAACTTTCTGGTCTCTGGAGACCTCCCCCAGTGAGGACGGGGGGAGGGGTTGACGAGAAAGGGACTTCTCTTCTAAAAGTCAATCACCGAATTCAGATCTCCAGTTCATTCAAAATCTGTTCAAAAATATCTGGCAAACAAATTTGTATTAAAAATAAACCTAATTTTCATAACTCCTATAAATTTAATGCCATCGTAATGCATAGAAATATTATTTCCGATTCCATGAAATACTTTTCAACAAAAGTAGAGAAAAACAAAGTTTTTCTCATATCTCAGTCAAATCTTATTTCACATACTTTTCTAACTCTAATACCAATTACATTTACATTGTTAACTAAATTTACATACATACATATATATATATATGATTGTAATTTATGTAAATATCTTATCAAATAAAGTTGTTACTATTATATTATCTCTTCAAACTAATTTCTTAGAAATATAAATTCATGAGTGAGTTGTTGGTTACACCAAAAAATGTGTTGGTCAATGATATTAGATTATAGCAACAAAGAATCAAATTCAAAAGGGTGAAATAAATAATATTAAAAAATCTAAAAACATTTTTTTGTAAAATATTTGAATTAATTGCCAAAAAATAACCAAAGGCTTAAACATTTTTTCCACATCTGTTCAGATAAATTCATTAATTTTTCTGAAGAAAAAATGATAAGAAAACGGTTCTTTACATGCGGAAGTTAATTCAATTATTCTAAAACAATATATATATGTTAAAATAAAATGTTCTCTGAAAAATATACATGATACAATTATGATCTTTCATACCTGTACAGTACTGAGGTCAAAATTCCAAAGGAAGAAACAATCACAATAAGAATGTACATCAATAGGGATAAAGGATCAAAATAAATAAGCTTAGGCAAGTGTTGATACCCACCAAATACAATGAAGAGAGTGAAAATGGGTCAGAGGAAAGAAAAGTTTAAAACCAATGGAAACTGTCTGTGAACAAAATACAATTTTCCCATCAAAAATAACAAACAAATGCTGGAAACATTTTATTTTAATCTATTTCAAATTAAGATTATATTCTCTGAAATGCAACTGACTAAACACATTTTTTCTCCTATATTTTGTAAATAGAATGATGAAAGGATGTTCATATTTTATGATCATGAAGACTCACTTGCATTTAGCAATTTCTTCCAACATAAGAATGTGAGATGAACTTTGTAATTTTGGTAGGTTTTCAACATTAGATCATTTATCTTTAGTATACAGTGCTGTGTAAACTTCATGCTAGGCAGCTATTAATATTTAGACCCAATGGACAATGAAAATGGTAGAGCAGTACACTAATTATATAAAAAATAATATGTCGAAGACTCCTTAATCTAGCATTCTCGAAAAAGTTTCTAGAAGTCAACTCAAAACTAATTGTCGAAATAAAAGAAAAAAGAAATGAACTATAATATATTCTTTTGCTAGTTCAGTTTTACACTTGTATCACAATTGATTAACAAATATTTTGCTATGTAACCTTGGGTTCCATTGAAGGCAATTGTATTTCTTGATTCATTTATATAAATTTTGAACCAGTGTTCCAAAATAACATAAGTGAGGAAACAATGGATAATTACTTTAAATATTTCTATCATGGTGTTCAAATATATATTCAATTATTACGAATAATTTTTCTTATAATAACATTTTATTGAGTCAATCCCTTATCATGGCACTGATAAGCACTTGATTCATTGGATATCTTTAAATGTTTTTTTAAATGAGATAAAAAATAATTAAGTCGAGATGATGTGACAAAAAAGCAGTACAACAGCCGATGAAACTACTAACAGTGAAATAATATATGCATCTCAAATGTACTTCAGGGGGGGGGGACATGGTATTGCCAACTCAAAGTTTAAAACTATGGAGACCTTCAGGGAACAATTCAACAATAAAAATTTTTTATCACAATAATACAAAGAAATTAACAAACTAAAGACCTTCACTTGGATTGAATGAATGAGAGGACAATCTGATCAGTTTGCAAAGGGGTGAACTTTCTGCAGATGCTCGAGTAACTTGATTTTGGTGCGGGTGCAGAACTTACAATGTGGGCAGACATTTTTGTAACTATAAGGTTTCTCATTTAAATGCTGTGCTCGAATGTGTAAATTTAATTTGTACCTATTCAGTGTTCGAAAGTTGCATTCAATGCATTTATGCGGTTTTTCGTTTAGATGCAAGCCTCGGACATGTTGGTTCATGACATACTTTCTAGTGAAGGTTTCATTGCAGAACTTACACTTGAAAGGACGAAGCTTCTTGTGAATCGAGTTTATGTGGTCTTGAACACTTGCTTTATAGGCTGCAGCAAATGGACAATACTCACACACATATGGTTTCAGGGCCAAGTGCACATCTCGATAATGCACTTTCAGACTGCTTTCGTGAACAGACTCATAGTTGCATGCATTGCACTTGAACCTCTTCTCCTTCACCTTCTTATCCTTCACTTCTAGTAGCTGGCCATGCTCAATTTTCATGTGCTGTTTCAATGCAACTTTTCCAGAAAACACTTCAGTGCATACATTGCATATTTCGAGTGTGGGGTTTTTCAACACTTTATGATTTGCTCTACAGTGACCGATGATTTCGCACTTCAACTTGCAAGTGAAGTTACAAATACGACAAATGTATTTATCTGCTTTATAAATTTCAGTTGGGTCAAATTCTTTTTTGAACCAATAATCTCCCATGTCACCTTTCATTTTATCTCCATTTTTGCTTTTCACATATTTGCCACCAAACGTTGACTTTTGGGGTTTGGTCATGGAAGCATCATCGGAAGATTCACGATCTTCTTCTTCCTCTTTCACTTCCACTTCTTCATAATTTTTTCTTCTTCCATTTTTTTTACCTTCGGAATATTTAGAAAAAGAATACTTTTCTGGGGTTGACCTATTTTTAGAATGTCTTTGTGAAATGGATTTGGAAGCTTTAGAAGTCTCGGCTGGTTTTTCGGCAAAAAGTTCTTGTATAGATATAATGACTTTCTTTGGTTTCATTGTTTTCTTTTCACGATCATCGTGGCGTTTTTCAGGTTTATTGTGACCTATTTCAAAATAATCAGTTCCCACAAGACTGTCGAGCTTTTCAGCTCTTAATCTATCTTCAGCAATTTGTATGAGTTGCGACAAGCTCTTCCTTGGAGTGGTTCTGGCACCAGATTTTCTATAGCAACTTTTGTCTTCATAATTTTTGTCATAACCTTTGTCAGTATAGCTCAGTTTACCGTGTGATGGCGATGAATGCCTTTTGGGTAGAGGAGAATAATTTAATGAACCATCCGAGCTTTGTGGAGACACATTTTGGTTATTATAGCCTCCTGAAGGATAAGAATAGCCATTGGGAGCTACATTTCGGAGAGGGGTTAGTTCTTTATATCCATTATCATCATCTTCATCATTTATATTCTGCGATGAACTTTCTTCATTTTCTTTAGCAATGATGTAAGATATCGAATCCATCACCTGAAACACATGGATCTTTATTTAATCTATTAATTAACTTTCGATATTAATCTTAAACTACATAAATTACTGTTTTTTAATTCCTCAATGTGAACTACTCCAAAAATAAACATGTCAGACAGCAAAAAATATTGAAAAACTTTTATATTGCTATCTGACATTTAATACAAAACCTAACACTCTCGAGCCTAAGACATAGCATGCTCTATTGCCACTGGAAACACAAAAAATCGCCCACATCATATCTAAATGGAAACACAAAAAATCGCCCACATCATATCTAAAGGTAGAAACCAAAGTACTCCCATAAAATGCCCACATCATATCTAAAGGTAGAAACCAAAGTACTCCCATAAAATAGCCACATCATATCTAAAGGTAGAAACCAAAGTACTCCCATAAAATAGCCACCTCAACATAAGAAGGGCTCAATTTCGTGCCACACCCTCAAACTCAGATCACCCATGTCACTTCCTAGACAAAAAAAAGTACCCAAATACATTTTTAACATCTCCTGTACACCAACCATCCCAATAAATTAACATTCACAGCATATCAATAAAAACATAAGAAATAATAGTAATAATAACAACATAACAAATAATATAATCACAACATATCCATAACAACATAACAAATAATATAATCAAAACATATCCATAAAAACATAACAAATAATATAATCACAAATAGATAACAGAACAGAATCATTCAGCAACAACCAACACACTGTGTAACCCTAACACAGATGCAAACACAAGCCAGACTGGACAACATAAACTCAAAATGTTAACTACATACATACATACATACATTGAATACATTACATAAATATACTCTGCAGAACATTTAATCCTTTTCTGTCCTAATTTTTCCTAGCAGAGGAAACTATTCAAGCACTTCCCTTTTAAACTTTTAGAGGCACCCAATTAGAGTGGCTGGAGATCTGTGCTCTAAGAAAGGAAGCTGGAGGTGATGTTGATGTAAATAAAATTTAAGTCAAACTTTTAGGAGTAGTTTAATGAATAGGTGAATTAGCCAGTGGTATTCAACATCTTCAAACTACGGAAAGTAGAAGTTATCATCAAATTTAAAAAGGCAAACCTAACACAGATAAGAAAAGAAATGAAGGAGAAAGTGTAGGACATAAAAGAGCTTACCTTCTACTTAGGGGTCGGAGAGCTGCAGCAATGGCTCTCAAAGTCTAGAAATATTGTTAAATTCCCATTCTTATGATCATAAAACGACTTGTTTAAAAGTTGATGAGTTAAGTATTCATCCCCTCCCTGTTTGCTGTTTCTTATGTTTAACAACATAGGATGGTTTTTAAGACTTTAAACATTTAGTTTATACTTTACATAAACTCGGCAATAATTGATAGCTGATATTAGAGATACTTCTAAAGTTAAAAAACAGTTCAATGTATAATCAAATGTAAGGCAACACCAATTTTTAATAGTAACTTATTGTTCATTATTAGTAGAAATAATCTCTCATTTTATCAATAAAAAAACTATTTTTGAACAGCATTGGTTCAAAATATTAAACATCAAATTTACCTAACATAAAGCACATTTTTCAAGAGCCAAATACTTATTAATGCAGCTCTCTTATTGGTATATCAAGTTTTATTATTATTGTAAAAGACAACTTTTCTATTTTAAAGAAACTTGAAAATTTTAAGAATTTAATTTTGGTAAGAAAGCTGCAACTATAGCTCAAAGAAAAGTAGAGCAGCTTTCGATCTTTTATTGTTTAGAATAAAACCTCAATGGACAAGGTATTATTGCCTGAGAAATAAGAAATCAAATTATATTTTTGGTTGTTGTGAAGAATTTAAAAATACATAAGCAAAATGTAAATACTCATGTTTATTCCATAAAGCTATTAAAAAATTTTCAGTTGATTCAGACTCTTATTTCTTGGGTGATAGTACATTAAATTCTAGAAATGAACTCAACAGGCAGACAAAAAGTATATATTTCAACTTACATCTTCATTCGTCTCCACCTCCAACTCGGCTCCTATGCAGTTATTCTCATCGTCGAAGTAGTAGGCACTGTACTCGTCAAACTCTTCTTTCACCTGGAAAATATTTTTAAGATTTCCAATTTTATGGATCATCAGTTTTAAAATTAACCTAAAGTAGAAATAAAAACTAGACATAGTTAACCAGCAATTTTGTGAGAAGTAAACAAACATTTTATTATAATTCAATAAACATTTATTGTATAAAAAACTATTCTTGGTAATATTGGTTGGATGGTCATTATAAAAAACTTATATTGAAAAAAAATTTCTGTAACTCTTCAAATACAAAAAAAATGTTCAGTCTGTTTTTAGCTATGAATTTTTAATGCTAGGTTTTTGAAAAAAAATTACTCATGGAAATTTTGATTGGATGGTCATAAAAAACAAATTTTCTTCAATAAAATATTTTGTATCTCTTTAAATGATAAACTTTAAACTTTCACTCAAACATTTTTAGAGTTAGATATTGAGTTTCTTGGGCTACAACAAACAACTTTTGTTTATGAAAGTTCTCTGTAACTCTTAAAATAAAGCTGTTTACTACAAATTGATTTTCAGATGCAGGCAAACAATGACAACAACAAAGACGAAGCTGGAAAAATAAAACCTATATAGGGCTTTCACCTGAAGGCACACTCGATAAAAAAAGAGCTTACTTGTATTTAAAACAGGAACATTTTCAAAACTTAGTTGCATTCAAAAATGTGCGCTTAATTAAATTTTTCTATAAAGACCTATGGCAAAATGGAATGAAATAGTTGGTGGATATCTTTCACTTGGTATTTCTCATTTCAATCATGTATTCGGGTTAATCATTTATTTTCTATTTAAAGACAGTGCCTTGCAATTGACTGTGATTTGTTCCAACTTCATCGAGTCTTTGAAAAAAAAACAACTAGCAACAAATTTAATTTAATGTTATATTCATCATAGTTTTAATACATATGAAATTTCACACTGCAGGTTGTTAAGTTGTAGTTTCCTATTGATAAAAGTTTGTAGAGATATGATTATTGAAAAGAGAAAATCCAAAGCAAAACAAAAAACAGTGTAGAATGATGTCAACAGAAGAATCTAAAATTAATATTGTTAAACTAACCTCCAATCCTTCAAAACATGCTTCATTTGGTTCAATTTTGAAAACCTGTTCATTTTGACTTTCGGTCGAAATTTCATTAAAATCGGATGGAACATCTTGAATTTTATAGTCAGACATTGTTCCAAAAATCTGAAATTTAAATATTCATTTTAATTAATAATACAATAAAGTGAAAATCATAATATGTACAATATTGAAAAACAAGCATTAGTAAATGCTATGCATTAACAGCTGTGTCTGTATATTTAAAAAAAATTATAAGTTTGTATAATTGTTGAAAACAATTCTGTATTATGTACTTTTCAAATATTAATGTTCTGGTGTAGGAATAAGCAACTCACCTCTGGAGAATTATATTATTTATTCATATTCACTTATTTTATTTGTTTCAAATGAACTTCTCTTTAAAACTTCAAATAAAATTATTGGTTAACCATGAATTTGATGAGAAATTGGCACTAAATCCACAAGCTCCAAAAATGTTTATTATTTAAAGAAATATAAATTTTAGGGAAATACATCCAAAGGGCATTCCACCTTAAACCTCCAGTTCTTCCATTTGTTTTTAATAAACTTTTTTTTAAAGTTTCAATTGAAAACCTCAGTTAATCGTGAATTTAATGATATAGCATCGGTTAGACTTAATAAGACTTAATAAATTATCTTTAATTTTTCAATATTCAAACTAAATATTGCCTAGTTTTCATTTAAGACACTGTTAAAGTTAACATTATTTCTCAATTTCTTTTAGCTAAAGAACTTTAACGAAATTTAACTAAATATAAACTTTATTTTTTAGCTACAGCATAGCTAATTAATTTGTGAACTGTATTACTTTTATACACTTAATTTTCTAAAAATAAAGTTTTATAAATCAACTTAGTATCGATTGAGTTTTTGAAACTACATGTTTTTTTTTCATTGAATGTCAATAAAGCTTCTGAGAGTTCATATATTGTAAAGGGGGAAAATTCACAAAAATTCACAAAATTGATAATTTTACCTTCAAACAAATTTTATTTACTCAGTTTGTCTTGAATTATCATTTGATAAAATCAAGTGTGGAAAAAAATCCATCATGTGGTGTTTGTTATAATTTATGCATTTCTGAAGGTGTTCTTGGAAGTTAGCCACACTTTATTGGTCGATTTGGTTGACTTTCACGCGAATAGCTTCCTTCAAAATGTCCAATATACAAGACTATGCTAATACTCACATATTCTAAGGTACTTCCACAAAAAATTCACACCTGGAAAAGTCAGAGGACTAAGAGGACCAAGGGGTGTCAGCAAACCTGGAAACGAGAGGGTCACCGAAGAGAGGGCAGAGAATGTCCATCCTACTTAAGCTACACATGTGGGATAGGTGTACATTTTTGTCGAAATTCTATTATTTTCTTTTAAAAAATTAGCATTTCCAATAGCATACTATACCGCCACTTTTGACCTGTGCAGCGTTTTTTCATACAGTTCTCTTGGATTTTCAAGAGTACAATAATGACAGTTCTGTTTATTCACTATGTCATTGAGGTGAAAATGAGCTTCATCACTTGTTTAGATAATGAGGTTGTCATTTGCCTCAAAAAATTAAGCCATTGTGCAGAGTCCCTTGGGTCCAACTGTTGCCCATTGACAAATTTGTAGGGGTGAAATGCAGGATTATGTCTTACCGCTCTATTACCGATGCCATGTTTGGTGGAATGCTTCCAAGCAGAGCAATTCGGACTCCACAGAAAAGCTTGTCAGACACGTTCCACATTTTCTGGGGTTCTAAGATTTTTTTGTAACTATCATAAAATGTTAAATATGCTAAAATTATTGATTCCATTATATGAAATATGTGATATGTTTGTCACTATGAAAATCCAGTTGCACCAGAAAGTGACTGTTAACAACAGCTGTTATCAGTATTCTATGTATATTCAGGACATCAATATTGTTTTTTTATGACAATGTTCATACAGCCACGAATATTGGGGCTGTTTTATTAAATAATCATTTAAAGTTTTGAAATGTTGATTAATGACTGTAATAACGTGAACTTATGGTTTTTGTATGACTATGATGAAATGTTGAAAGTGTTTAGGCTATTTCATTGCATGACATATGTAATAGAATTGTCATCAAATTATTATTTTTTTATGAAAATGTTCATATAGCCTATGAAATTATAAACAAGACTTGTTAGCCTGTAATGCTATTTTAACATATTTATTTTACTTTCAGGCCTAGCCAGTGGCCCAGTAGACATGTTTTCAACCACATTTTTTGTTGATGAAACTAACTTTTTCAATAAACTAATTATGCCTAAACCACTATGCGACTTAAATGTCGAGCGATTATTAATTATTATAATATACAATTATAAAAATATAATCAGCAATAATAAAACAATTAATTTTTTTAGATTCTATTACATTGTATTTAGTCATGCATACTTATTGGTGAATTCTGAAAATTTGAAGCAAAAGAATTTTTTTTAATGTAAAATATTTTACAAGTTATTTTTCCTTATTTTAAACTTAAACAACAAAAAAACGAAATTATCTAAAAAGAAATCTATTGCATTATATTGTAAGCATATTGATTGTTCAGTTCTAAAAACTTGATGCAAAAATATTAAAAAACAAACAAGT
>JARUHE010328248.1:0-11039 GCA_031471125.1 Archaeomysis grebnitzkii | reverse complement strand
TTCGTTGATTACCAGTTGATTATCAGTTGCTTATTAGTTGCTTATTCGTTGATTACCAGTTGATTATCAGTTGCTTATTAGTTGCTTATTCGTTGATTACCAGTTGATTATCAGTTGCTTACCAGTTGCTTATCAGTTGCTTATTAGTTGCTTATTCGTTGATTACCAGTTGATTATCAGTTGCTTATCAGCGCCTGACAATATAAAAGCCACTGACAGAGCCAGATTATCCATTTCTTAGGCCAAGGCACAACATGTAATTTTAGTCATTTTTTGGTGTTGGAAAGTAATTTATTGCTGGTTTGGAAGTTTTTTTTTTAGGAAAATAAATGAACAAACTAAAGCCAATATATGATATGTCTTGAAGGAAATTTATATTATATATATTATATATATATTATGTATAAAGTATGAGATGTGCAAAAATATATACAAAAACAATATTTCTAAAACTTGTATGAACCTATATTTTCGTTGGCCAGCATAGTTCCTCATGTCAAGGGTAATGCGGTCATTGCCATTAACACTTGGCTAATAGCCAAGGGGTTTAGATTTTTGCCTAGACTAGTAGACATGGCGAAATCAAGAATAGGTGTCTAGTGGGAGAGAAGTTAAGAACAAAAGTAAACTAAAAATGTTTAACTATTCTCCAAGGTTTGTGCGTATGAACTAAAATATGGAATCAGTTTTCTAGTTGTTAATCGTTTAATATAACGTTGCTGGAGAGAAAAACTTCGTCATTGGTTGCGTTCGCTGTCCCATGCGAATGCATTTACAGTAAACTCCTGTAACGTAGAATAATAAAACTTAGAAAGGTCCTAAAACGTAGAATCATGAAACTGAGAAATACTATAACGTCCACATTATTTCTATGTATAGAAAAAACCGGTGTTAAATCGGTATGCCTGAAACGGAGACTCTTCCTACAACATAGAAATATTTATTTCTACATTTCAGGAGTTTTACTATAATGGCACTTTCGGCCGTTGCGAGCATCTGATGGCATGTGAATGAGTTACATAACGAAGCCTCGTTGTTAAATGAGTTTTTAACTGATTTGTTTGTATTCATTATTATCTTCAACATCGTTTAGTTTCACAAAAACTCATAACATGGAAAAATTTTAATATTTTAACGGTTTATGAAATTATTTGGAAAAACATAACATATTAACGTTGTTTATTTAGACCAAATGATTCATATCTATCATAATAGCGCCGTTTCTTAATTTATTTGAAACATAATTCCCGTGAAAATAACACAGTTTATGAAAATAATATCAGCTGATTTTCAAACAAACATTAATTTTACTAAAGAGAATAACTTCCCAGACGCAACAACATCTGGCCCAGACCCGTTTTCGCTATGGCATGCCAAAGCCCTAATGAAAATTAGTTTTACTAGGTTTTATTTATTTGATCAAGTTAAATAATTATAATAGGATTTATTTTCCAAACTAAATTTATGAAACGTTAAAAAACAATAAAATATTTGCATATCTTATGTTTTTCTATAAAACTAACGATATTGAAGATAATATTGAATGGAAAAAAAACATTTCAAAAGTATAACTGCCAACAACCTTGCAATATGGATCGACAATAGCACAAGTGAGGTAAGCCAAATCCAAATAGCATAGAGTCTGCCTCACTTGTGTTATGTTTGGTATATACTGGTATAACTCTTTGCAACAGCCGTTAACAGCAGCCAACATTTTCCAAACATTGAAATCCAAAACCTAGCTGAATATACATTACAAATTGTTGTGCCATTTTCTACAACATACATGTATGACATTTTTTCCGCAAAGCTAAATTTACAAACATTGAAACGTAGAAACTTGAAAATGCTTTATAGTGTATTGAAAGTTTCATTATCTATTGTTCCATCCAATGCCCATAAATTGTATTCTTCCCATAAGGCTTATGTATATCATCAAAATTGTAAGCTATTGGTGTTGTTATCCTTTTATTAATCATTGCACACCTTCACGGAATACTATACCGATAACTTATATTTTTCTTATTTTGCTCATCAATTGTATATACCTTTTTGAAAAACATAGATGGAAGGTTTTCTCAACCTTTCTTGCTATTAAAACTTGCTTATACGTTAACATCTTATAGCCATGATGGAGTTCCGCCAAATTATACATATTTAAGAAGTCTATCGCAAAATAAACTGTTTATGGTTATGATTTTTATGGATAAATGAGAAGGTTTCCAAAGCTAATAAAATATGCAAATTAGCTAGTACGTCAACTGATTGCTTCATTGAAAGCTCGTGATTGTAGTCAAAGCCAATACCTGGATTTTTTTTTTAAATATTTGTGATTTTCATGAAATCTGACAACGTATCATAAGCACTTACTTTTGACTGAATATTGATCTGATTATAATGATTATATAAAAATTTTCAATGACAAAATTTATTGTTTGTTATGGACATAAGTTAATTAAATGACATATAACATTTTAATAACAATAATGTAAATAAAATTGCATAAAAAAAACAAGATATTAACTTTTTTTCAATAAATGTATTTGGAACAAAAAAATTCGAAAATCAATTGCAAATTTCAAATAAATTTAAAAATTGCGAACAACATTAAAACCTAAAAAAATAAAATTGGACTAAGAAACAGACATGGTGCGCATTTTCTCTTTGTGTAGTGAATAGCTAGGCTGATTCGATTCTCATATTGCAGGTGTGGCTTAGACTAAAGACTTGGAATCACAAGCGTACAATGTGGTCCATTGTTCAAATAATGGGTAAATTATAAGAGCCAAATCTTCAATGGCTAGACAGTATGAGAATCATTTATTATACATTACTAATAGAGCTGGAAAAGTTGGCTACCAGTCAACTTTGTTCACTGTATATATAGTTACCATATTGCACCATTTTTAACGAATAAATACTGACCATTGAAAGCACTGAGTCCTTCTACTTAATGAGCAATGCAGGCTTGTACAACTATTCCATGTTGATGAGGGTGGCACAGTGTGCTATTACGTATAAGTTTATGTGGTTTGAAAACTGACTTGTGGACTATTGAGAACATTAGTTAAAAGTTTCCTTAACATTGATGGCAGCAAAATTGTAAACTAACATTCACAGTAAAGTAAATTTGCATTATTTCTTACTAATTAATGTATGGCTAACAGACAGGTGTCAACAGCGAGCCAAAATAATGGAAAAATAAATCAAAATACTTACAAAGTCATATAACTTTTCTAGAAACACCCTCGACTCTTCAATGTAAAATGTATGGCAGTCGGTGAAAAGTTATTGATAAATTGAGAGTGTTGGTTAGTGATAGCGTAAGTCTTGGGGTATTTGTTCATAAAAGATCCAATTTTTATATTTTAAAAACAAATGCTTGTATATCTAGAGCGATAACAAACTTATTTCAAATTAAAACTGACGATCAGTCTATTAGTGTTGTATTGACCATAACTTACTATACAATTTCATTTCTTTTTGGATAAGAAACTCTTGTATTCCAAAGGTTTCTTATGGTCAAAAACATTCTCTTTCCGAACAATTGATACAGTACATCCATTTGTTGAGGTAGCATTAATGCGTTCTGTATCATGAAAGTAAAAGTAAAAAGAGTTGCAAAAATTTCCAACATTTTTTTTAAATTGCATTATCTATATAGTATATGGAACGGAGAGGAGGATAGCACCAAAATGTCTATTGTTAATGTTTATTTATTATTTATTGTATATTTATGTATTATTTATTATGTATTGTCTATTTATGTATTATTTATTGTTTATGAGTTTTTTATTTTTCATTTCTTATTATCAATTTATTGATTTTGACTCCTGTAATTATTATTATTAAAAATGAGAGGGGCTGTCATCAAATAAGCGCCGTTTCAGAGTCTTAAGTATGCTTATATGATTCGGATTGACGTCCAAAATCAACCATACAATTCTTTTTAAACAATGTGTTTAAGTTGGTTGGTTTATCAGTTTAAAGTCCTTCTACCCTATTGGATCATTGAGTCTAGGACTTAAAGCCACCCTCAACCACTAAAAAATGTATATGAACTTATCCTTTGAGCTGCTATATAGCGACCCAAAGAGAAGAGTGAGGTTCTCCTTAACATGCGGCCTGTTACAGGGACACGCAAGAAGCATTTAAAAACCTCACCCCTCAAGTCTGTGTTTACATATAGACATGGCTTTTAAATAATATTCTAAATAGCTCACAATGTATTTAAAATATGTATTGATTTGAATTGAATAAATCAACCATACAATTATTTCCAAACAATGTGTTTAAAATATGTATTGAATAAATTGCTTCAATGTAATGCACCGATGATGTAAGTATGACTGCTAATGGCCAATGTCTTAAGAATTTGTTTTATTTAGTCTATTTCAAATGTGTCATGTCTTATAAGTTGAGATTGTTAATGAAAAAATATACAAACATTTTTGTCCACTGAATTAAGATTTAAATAATTGTTACATATTGTATATATTTTTATATAGTGAATGTTTAGTCTAATATGTGATATGCGTGCTTTAGTAATTCTTAGTTCTACAAATATGTTATTATTAATATTAATATTATTATTATTCTTAACAATAATAATTATTATTATTAGTATTGTTGCTATCATTTTTGTGTTTACCATTGTTATTATTATTACCGTTCTTATTATTATTACCAGTCCAGGACCAATCAATAATAAAAATCCAACAAGAGATATATTTTTAATGAACTTTGTATGATAAACATTCAAAATATATAAATTTGATAACATATTTGCTGATCTTGAACACTCTTGTTATTTAAAATAACTTTTAACTTATGCATTAAGGTGTAGAGATGCAGATTTTAACCATCTTTGCACCAAGGTCTGCGCGTAATGACGACGTCATCTGTGCTCATTAACCTCATTGTTGTTTTTGTTTACGATTTAAAATAACATTTGTTACGGCAAATTGGTTAAAAATATAGTCATTTACTAAACACTGAAAGTGATTTTACTTTGTAATTCTAAACAGTATTCGTTTAAATCGTGAATAGAAACAACACTGTGGATAAAAAACACAAACGACGTCATTATAACGCGCAAAACATTCTATTACGGACACCTTTGGAATATACACCTTGATGGACTGATAATAGCAAGAAGTGGCAATGGAATCGGGTTGCACCACGCCCAAAAAAATGAGAAGGAAGATTGAGACCGATGACATCATTAAGTAACTGGTGTTATGTGGTAACTATGTTGGAAAGTTTCCAATGCAGTGTACTGTTGTTATTTCAATTACATAGCTTGTCCTATTTTGAAAATAAATTTGTTCAAGGTATATAAGGTTTAACTATACACTGCACATGAATATGAATTAGGTAATAGTTGATAATAAATATTTAACTATAGTTTCACACATATTTAATTCGCGCAAATTCTACCATGTTTCTTGGCTAAATTTCAAGAAATTCAAGTTTTTCAATTAATTTTGTTTTAGATATTTGACAGGCTAAATATTACATATGGAATATATGACGGAAATAAAAAATTGATTTAAAATTGTTTGTCGCATTGCTCTCCAATATGAAACGCAAAAAAGAACCGATTTTATAATTGTTAAGCACCTTTACTTTTTATGATAGCTCAAGACCAATTAAAGAGGAACAAACAATTACGCTTGGAAAAGTATACAAATTGCAGTGAAAATGTATTTTTGTTCTAACAGCTTCCTACTTACAGTCATCGATGACTATTGTTAGGACGAGCAAACAACCAATAACAAAAGGTTGTAATATAAACTATCCATTTTTAGAACTTAAAATTTACGTTGTTTCAGGCTCTATCACAGATTACCCAAAACACAAGAAATGAACAAAGCTCTGAGACTTCTATTGCTGCTTTACTTCACTGCTATTTCTCTGGCAGCGAAAGCCAAGAAGTCCAACTACAAATTAAGACCAATAGCTGATCTTTCCCTTAATGGGAACCCCACCACTGTAAGCTCTCTGCATGTCTAACTTACCTTACAAAGCGTCTGTCAGTCAACTGAACTACTATCAACAACATGCTCACTCATTTTTACTCAGATATATTTCCTGTATCTCCCCTGCTTTTTTGGCATCTCCTCTTCTAATAAAAGCATCACGCATTCCATCTAATCATGGACAGTATCACTGACTTATATATATGGATATTTTTGTCGTCGAATATTTACATAAGCTTGAAGCCACTCTACCGCCATGTTGAAATGATTTTTTTCTTTACTTCCGGTGCTATATTTAGATAATTGAGCGGGTATAGGCTAAATGAAGGGTGAAATGCTTAACCAAGCTTAAGATAAATAACAAAGAAATTTGCATTATCATTTTAAAATTAAAATAAATAATTTCAATGAAATAAATTTTCTAAATTGAATAATTCAATGTTTAATGAACAGAAAATTTAAGAATTGTATATTTAATCATTAACAATTTATGAATTTAAACCTTTTTGCTCAACTCAATAATGTACTAACCCAACGAAAGTTAAAATATTTTAGATCGACCTATTTTTAAGAATACGCTTGAACAACGATCTAAAAAAAGAAAGAAACATCGTCTTTCCAAAATGCCACACCTGACTAGCCGCTTCGGCCAGTCCATATATATAGGTCAGTGGGTAGTATCCAATCCATCATAATCTTGGATATTCTCCCGTTGGTGATTGTTATACATCGCAGTCTGCTCCTCCCAACAATATCCAGGGTAGAAAATATTTCTAACTCAAGATTCTCTTATATCTCTAATTGGTTGCGTTTGATCGTGCTAGCAATTGTCATTTATGACTCTGCTTTAAGACAATTATAATAGATTTTATTTTTTAAAGCTTATAACTTATAGAGATAACTTACTGTTCTTTAAGGGTTTAAAATTTGTTTGGAACATTGAAGCTTATTATAATTATTCCAAAGTAAATTTTTCTCCACCCATAAAGTGAACTAATGCCAAATTTTGTTGAATGAAATAGAGTTGGCAGAGCCGATGAAATTTTCGTGTCCGCAATAGTCATCGATAAATATTGCCAGCAAGACCAAACGTAACCATTATTATCATATTTCTCCTTGCCACACCTTTAATCAATTTAGGTTTGAACATTTGACTTGTTTTATGTTTTGTTTTAAATTTGAAATTTAGAGTGACTAATCTATCTTTAAGAATAGGATATATAAGTATGATTTCTATGTATCTGGCGCAGTCTGTTGTTTAAAATTATTGTTTGTTTGATTTCGTTGTCGAATAGCACATCCATATAGATAATTCATGTATTTGTGTTTTAGTTTTTCCTACTGAAAGTCATTACATTTGCATTATTTTTGTTGATTTTCGTTCCCCATTCATGAAGAACCTCATTTCACTTATGTATTGACCTTTTCAATTTTGTCTCAAGTGTTGCACACAACTGCAACACCTTCAGCATAGGCCAGAGTAGCAATTCTATCATCTTATATTAATTTCATGAAAATATTCACATGTGTAATAAAAAACAGAGGATATAGTAGTTCTCTATTTCCATTATCTATCTTCATCTGCACACCTAATTTCTTTGACAGTCGCCGTACACATTACTAATTCATTTTATCAATATAAGTTCAATTGCACATTGGAAGCAAGCGCCTCAAAACATTTTTCATAGTTTCTTTTGAAACTCTATCTAACAAGTTTTATATATCAATAAATACTTCATATTTTTGTTATCTCACTCCCAGCTCTTTCTAACAAGATCATCTCTACAAAAAATTGTTAAAAATGTCGGAGTAGCATTGGACTATGGTGCATTTGTATGACTTATGTGTAGTGAGATTAGGTCAAATGCTATATTTAAGCCTATTGTGCCTTGGATTAATCTGAAGGAGGAAGGAGATTTGAAGTGTTCTGTGGTTGAGTATGTGTATAGGAAAACGGTGATGAAAGTTTGCTATGGAGTGTGAGGTTGGATTGAGTCCTATCTAAAGATTTTTCTTTTGTTTCACGTGGCATATATAGGATGATATAAAGATGGAGGTTGGGTAGTTTGTTTCGTTTTAGGATGATAGATGATGTATGTTTTTTTCCTCGATACTATTGATAGTTGATTGCTTATCCAGGAATGATTGTAAATATTAGTGAAAATACTAATTATAATTGGTCCAAGGTGCTTAAGATGTATGTTGAAAATTTTTACACAATTTAATTATGTATGTTCTGAATTTGTACCCAACAGATTTGTAAATTTGTTGACGACTCAATCGAGTAAATCAAATGACCGTTTTTGTGATTTTTTGCAGCCAGAATTAATAAAGGCGGAAGGATATCCGGCGGAGAAGCACACGGTCACGACGGATGACGGATACGTGCTGGAGCTGCACCGCATCCCGCATGGAAAGGGTCGCGTCAACACAACCATTCTATATCTTCCGGTCTTCTTGCAACATTATTTCCAAGGCTCCTCCTCTGATTGGATAATGAACTCACCCGACAGAGCTCTTGGTGAGAAGACATTTTATTAACTAAGATCTTCTGTGATGAAAATATCTTTTTGTTTTAATCTAACATTAGGTAAATATTTTTAACAAGTTTGTATTCGAAATCAATGAAATCCGTTTCTTCCACAGCTTACATCCTTGCTGATGCCGGACATGACGTTTGGCTTGGAAATTCAAGAGGAAACTTTTACTCACGTAACCACCAAAAAATTCCACCTGATTCTGATAACTTTTGGGAATTTAGGTGTGTGTGTGTGTGTGTGTGTGTGTGTGTGTGTGCGTATGCGTGTATGTGTTTGTGGTTGTGGTTGTGTGTGTGGTTGTGTTTGTAATTGAGGTTGTGTGGTTGAGGCTGTGGTTGTGTGGTTGAGGCTGTGGTTGTGGTTGTAGTTATGATTGTAGCTGTGTGGTTGTTGTTGTTGTTTCGTTATGGTTGTGGTGTAGTTCTTTAGTTATGGTTGTGGTTGCGGTTATAGTTTTGGTTATGTGGTTGTGGATGTGGTTTTGCCGTTGTGGTTGTGGTTTTGTGGTTAGGGTTGTAGTTGTGTATGTTGTTGTAGTTGTGTGGTTGTGGTTGTGGTTTAGTTGTGACTGTGGCTGTGCGGTTGTGCTTGTGAGGTTATAGTTGTGGTTGTGGTTGTGGTTATGATTATGGTTGTGCGATTGTAGTTGTGGTTGTGGTTGTGATAGTGGTTATGGTTGTGTGGTTGTGGTTGTGTGATTGTAGTTGTGGTTTTGGTTATGTTGTTGTGGATGTAGTTTTGTGGTTGTGGTTATGGTTGTGATTATGGTTATGATTATGGTTGTGGTTGTGTAGTTGTGGTTGTTTCGTTATGGTTATTTTTGTGGTTTAGGTTGTGGTTGTGGTTGTAGTTTTGTGAGTGTGTGGTTGTAGTTGTGTGATTGTGGTTGTGGTTGTGTATGTGTTTGTGGTTATGATTTAGTTCTTGTGACATAATTCTTGGAATACAATTTTATAATGTACGTTATTACTGTTAAATGAAGCTTGTCTAACCATAGGTGACTCCCTTTAATTCGATATATACAGACCATCGGACATAACACCACTTATTACCAAAAGAGATAATGCTTCAAGACCGAAAAGAGGTAGAAATACCCACGTGCAAAATAAAACATACAGGCAATATAGAAATAAGAAATGGTTTTCCAACACTCAACAATTCCCACTTCAAAAACAAGATTAAGCTCAGTAAAAGTATTAATAAAGCCAGGTCACGTATATTTAATTCTGGAGTAATGACTAATTAAAACGTTACAAGATTATGTTTATTTTTCAGCCACCATGAAATGGGAAAATACGACCTCCCAGCTAGCATCGCATACGTGCTGCAGCACACCAGACAAAAAAAGATTCATTACATTGGACACAGCATGGGTACAACCGTCTTTTTCATCATGGCACATGAAAGACCAGAGTACATGCATAAGGTATTTAATTTCACTTTTTGAAATGTAAAACTGATGAACATTATTTCCAAATCATTTTATTTTCTAATTATGTTTTATTTATATTATTTTCAACAGATCAGTTTGGCCACTTTGTTAGCTCCTATTGCATCAGCAACTAATTGTCAAAGTAACCTCAAAAAAACTATAAGAAACGTCAAACATCTGCAGGTATCCGAACTTCCATTCTAATTGAATAATAATTACGTAATATTTTAGATTTCACAAAAATGTTGCTTGTCCGTATGACTCAGGTAACTCCTTCTCCAGGATCTAATTTACATTCGTCGTCAATAAGCGCTACACGATCAAAAAATACAATGTTCCTAAAAAAGAATTGGGAATAATGTTGCCATCTGTAGGAATGGTTTCGCAAATTGTGGAAATGGTGTCGCCATCTGTATGAATTGTGCCGCCATCTGTATGAATTGTGCGGCCATCTGTAGGAATGGTTTCGACATCTGAAAGAGGAGTACCACCATCTGTAAGAAAAAAATATCTGGCTGAAAACTGACACAGAATAGACATTGATTACCTCTTTTCCATTCAGAACATTTCTCCACGAAACAAAAAAGAAATATTTTTTGGATGTTTTAACTCGGCTTCACCCTAACGATTTTTTGGGGACATTCATATTTTTTACTCCTAGAACCTCCTGAATAATCAAAGAGTACAGAATGGGACATGAAGGTCAAGTTAACGCGCTTGATTAACAATTCTTCTTCTTCTTTACTTAGAGTGTACCAACCCTTCAGGATTATTTACAGATTAACAATTAATACCGGTATTATTGAAATACACTAAAGTGTCATTTGCTTTAGACTTGAAAGAAAAAACTTGTTTTGTTCTCTACTCCACCAGGACTCGTTTTCATGGTTTAACATGAAGGACCTATTCCCGGGAGGTGTTAGCATGGGCTTGGCCACCTACATCATGTGCGACAAATCGAAGCGTTACATGGACAATCTGTGCAGCAGAAACATGTTCCTCTACATGTCCGGGTCAGAAGAAGCCAAATTAAACAAGGTTATGCATATTCAAATGTTTTAAGTTGTTATGAAATTAATGTTGGTG
>JARUHE010328247.1:0-19297 GCA_031471125.1 Archaeomysis grebnitzkii | reverse complement strand
CAGCACTCGCATCAGAGGATTGAACCCCCCTCCCCATCACAACAAGTTATCTCTCGGTTGTCTCTCAGTTGTCATTTTCCTGAAGTCCAAGAATAATAAAAGTTGCTTTATTTGAGGAATTACCAAGAGATTTGCTAATGAAAATTGTTTATTATGGCCCTCTAACCAATACTACAAAAAAAAACATTTTTTATCAAAAATTAAGAATTATAATTTTTTTTATTTAAATTGCAAATAGTTTGATTCTTTTTATTTGAAGAGTTAGGGTCTATAGAAAACTTAATTGAACACAAGTTGTATGAGTAATAGACCTTCCAGTTAACATTGCCAAAAATATTTTTTTCTGAAAAGTTTATCTTTGAGGTGATGTGTGATTGCCAGTCATCTATGTATAATTTCTGAAATATTTAATACTTTTAAATTTTGAGAGAATGTTTTAGTTTAAAATATTTAATATTTCAAATAAACCTTTCGTTATAGAAAATTTTTCAAAATTTGGGTATTGGAAAGGAACTTTGCCTGAGTATTACCCTAAAACCTTTTGTGCATACTGTAACTTTACTGCATTTTTGTGTATGTGTAAATGTTGAACCACTAGTTGTGTATATAGATAGTGATCCAGATAAATTTTTAGTTCTGATCAATTCTTGAATTTCGAGATTTTTTACACCAAATGGTTTTTAGTTTTCTCTTCTTCAGCAATGACTGAAATTTAAAAGTATATATATATATTAGCAACAACTTTTACTCATGAAATATATTTTTAATCATTAAATTGTGAACTTTTTTTTCCAAATGAGTAAAACAAATGCATGTTTTTCATATATGACAATTTTTATGATGTTTAATTCTTTAAATTCAGTTTACCATAAGAAATAAACCTCAAAAGTGTCACCAATTTTAAGTAATTTATTATAATTTTTATTATAAACTTATATTGTGTTCTTTGTTTTACAGGTGTTGCAATATGCGGCTTAGTTTAAAAACTATCTTATATACAGCAGCTGTTTTTAGTGCAGCTTATTTGATAGGTGATATAGTACATGTTCTCAGCATTGATGTTTCACCTGAACAGTCTCCAAATATGCATATGGTTGAAAATTATGAGGATGGAGTCTTGGGAAAAAGTGACGATCACCTTCTGTGGTTTATACAAGTGCGTATGGTGAAGATTAATCACTTCTCTGGGTTCTCCAGCATCTGGATTAGTTTTGTTTTTCACTTTTTTAATGCCTCCATTTTTATGTAATCTTCATCAATCTTTTAGTGTTCTTACTTTTTTTTTCAGATGTTTGCTCTTCCCTCATTCTAGCATCATGGCTAGGCAATTACATTTAGGATTCTTTTGTAAATCATAAAAAATAGAACATTAACATTTAATTTTTTGTATTGACATCTCACTCACATTTGTTTTGTGTATTGACATGTATATAAATATATATAAATATATAAATATATAAATGTATATAAATATATATAAATATATAAATAATGTATAAATAGTTATTGAAGACTGTCTTAGCTGCAATATACATGGTGGACTAAGAATTTCATCAAGGGTAGCATTGAGAAAGACAATCCTCTAAACTTTAAAAAATGATTGCAGTGTTATTGAATAAGGCCTATCCACAATGCCAGATTTTGACACATTAAGAAAACAAAATTATTTACTGAATAAACAAAGAACATAAATAAATAATATAATAGTTCAAATTTTTGTTGGAATGAAAAACAAATTTCATTAGAATTATTGTTTAGAAAAGGTTATTGAAATTACAAATTTAGAGACAGCCATCCCTTGCCATATCATGATTTTATATACTTAGGATTGTAGCCAAAGCTTATGAGAGCATGATGGGGGTTTTCAAAGGCTTAAAATATATGAATATTTTCTTTCTACTTTGCCAACCCCCATTATAATTGAGAGATGACTGGATCCAGTAATATGTGAGTTTTTTTTTATTAATTTAAAAGTTTTGTATCAATTGTAGATATTTATATGATTATTTTGTTGCAAGGTACAATTTAAACAACTACAACTAACAATGATTTTCTTATTTCTAGTTAAGTGATCTTCATCTGAGTATATTTCAAGATAAACCCAGAATTAAAGATTTTAATGATTTTTGTAAACATACTATCGACATAATTGCACCATCTGTTGTGCTTGCTTCGGGTAACTATTGTCATATTTGTATTTGACAGATGTTTAGTCGGTTTGATGCTTAATGTAGAAAATTCACTAAAAATATGAAACCTTGGGGCAGTACAAGCTAAGAAGAATAAACTGAACACCTTGATGTTTAGGAGACATCAACTAAAATTGTTGAAAAAAATAAATTGTTTTTAAGTTGCTTAAAATTTAATAAGAATCTCTAGTTAACCGAAATTTTTATTTGAAGACTTCATTAAAGTTTATTTACAAAAAATGAAAGAAATGGATATTTTAAGGTAGAATGTATTAAGGACTTTTCTCTAAAACATGAAATTATATGGACTCGTTTATGCAGAGGAATGATTTTATGTTTCCCCATTAAACCCATAGTTAGGTTTCTAATTCAAAGATTTTTCAGGTGACTTGACAGATGCAAAGCACAAAGATAAGTTTGGATCCGGTCAATACATTGAAGAATGGGAGCTGTATTACAACACGTTGATGTCATCAAATGTGTTGAATAAGACTGTTTGGCTTGACATAAGAGGAAATCATGGTTATTATTTGTGCTTCTCAATTTTTATTTTTATCACAATTTAGGACCAATCATGCAAAAAAAACACTGCCCTTCATCAAATGTATGAAAGATATTAGATTATAATTCCTCAGCTAATCTGGCTTATTATGCATTTAATTGAATCTTGCTTATAAAGTGTAAGTTTTTGAGAAAATGAAAGATAAATCTAAAAATAATGCTAATAATGGAATATATCAGTGAAACATATTCAAATGTTACATTAAGAAAAATTAAATTTAACCCTCTACCTGAGGAAGACACTACTAACCAAATTTAACCCTCTACCCCAGTAAGACATCCTTAAGTAAATTTAACCCTCTACCCCAATAAGAGATAATTAAATAAATTTAACTCTCTACCTCAGTAAGACATCACTAACCAAAATTTAACCCTTAATCTCAGTAAGACATCATTAAGTTTTATTTAACATTCTAGGTAAAATATTGTTATTATGAAAAGATAATATAGGTAATGGAAAGTTAAAAAGAATTCCAGATTACCAAGGATGCAATCTGTGAAAGGACATGATTTCTTCAAGCACTTTGTTTGTTTTTCTCGTATAAAAAAATATGCATAGTAAAATAATGTTAAATTTTATTAGATTGAATTTTGTTAAGTGAAACTTCATCCCTTTTCAGATAATTTTGATGTCCCTGCTTTAGGCAGCAAGAATAACTTCTATCAGAAGTACAGTATTCAGGGTCAGCGACACCTCAGGTCTTACATGCATGTCCTGAGGAAGGGTTCCGAATCATTTGCCTTCATCGCCGTGGACGCTTGTCTCCTTCCAGGCCCGAGGCGGCCGTTCAACTTCATTGGTGTTTTGACGCCAAGTGAAATTGAGGCATTGCTGGAGTTTAAGAAAGAGTCGAATAAACACAACCATACAGTCTGGTTCGGACATTATCCGACATCTTGCATCTTGTCTCCGGAACCGGGAATAAGGAAGGTGATGGACAACGGATTGGCATACTTGTGCGGTCATTTGCATCAGCTGGGAGGACTCGTGTCTCAAATGTACACAAGACAGAAAACTGGATCCTTGGAGCTTGAATTAGGAGATTGGAAAGATGCCAGGCTGTGAGTAATGTCATTTTGAAACACAAAATCTGACACTTTATCACCAACATTGTTTCAATATGATTTCCTTATAACTTCACCTACTCAAATATTTGTTACTTGGATTATTTTATTACAAACAGAGTGGAACCCTCATTGTGCTTAATAAAAATAGATTTTTAAAATAAATTTGAGCCAAAAAATATTTTGTACAAGAAAATACTTGTGGTGCAAACAATTTTTCTTTGATGTAAACAACACTATCAAAAAAAGTTTATTTTCTTTTGTAAATGTGTACTTCCACAATATACAACCTTTCCCATTAGTACTTTGATTCAAAATAATTTTTTCTACATACATAAGGAAAAAAATTATCATTGATATGAAATTTTTCCATTCAAGTTAGATTTAACATTGGAATTTTTATACATTATGACAATTCTGGGAGTCGTATGCATAATCATAGAAAATATAAAAACATTGTTTAGCCTTAGTGCTACAGAAACACAGACACAGATGCCTGTGTGACTGATGTATATATATACACTAGCAGAGCTATTCACAATTGTGGCTTTCTTTCCAAAACACTTTTTTTCAATTTGAATATCAAATTTTTTTGATTAAGCTTAAAAAACGTTTTTAGTTTAAACTTTTATGAACTTTTATAAACTTTTATTTATAACTGTAAAATAGTCTTTAAAAATTCATATTCAAATTGATGGTTAAAAACCATATCTAAAAGGTCATTTAAAAAAACAACTACTATTAGGTATATAGTATACAGAAACACATCTATCATTGATAGGAAATTCTATCATAGGAGTTAGTATTGCTCATTGAGTAATACATTAAAATATTGCCTGTAGACTTCTCATCCCCGCGGATGGTTCTAGTTTTTATTTAATAATATATGACCTTTCAGTTTTAGAATAGCAGCCATCGATCATGGATTGTTCTCATTTGTGGATGTTCTTCACGGACAGTGGCCGGTTATCCTTGTGACCAACCCAAAACATGCCTTGTTCATGATGCCCAAGAAAGAGCCAGTCCACAGCCTTGCTCGGTCAACCCATGTTCGGTAATTTCATATTATACATGTTTGTATACAAGAATTTAATCAAGCTCATTTCATCATAACCTTATGTTGTCTCTTCATTTCTTTGGAAAAATCAATAAAGGTTGCAAATGATTAATGCAATACTGTAAATTTGTATGATGGGTAAGTCTGCCCTTGGCGGCGACTTCCGTCCACAATTTAGGTGAAGGCAAATGTTAAAGTTTTTTATTTTATGTTTTTTTTAATTTAATAAAAGTTATGGATAATGATTTGAATAATAACTTTGCTTAAATAAATAAAAATTCTATAGATTTTATTTTTTATAAAAAATGATGGTTTATAACTCTAATTAACTTTGAAAATGTGTCACTATTATTTTACAAGAGATGAAGGTAAATGTTGAAGTTTTTATTTTTGATTTGAAGCTCTACAACAATTTTTGTTAAACAACAATTGTTTATATGGCTATTCCGAACAATTTGGTCTATGATACATCTTTTTTAATTTAATAGAATATGTTTGATTTTAATGAAAAAACAGTTTTGATTAATTTCTCCACAATATGCACTACTTCTTTCTCAATTTAATGAAATTCTTTTGATTTGTATGAAAAAAGTGTTTAAAGCTCATTTGTGTATTGAGAATTGTTTGTATGAGTATTCTCAGCAATGTAATACCTGTACTTCTTTTATGATTTAATGAAATGTGTTTGATTTATGTGAAAAATTTTTTATTTTAACTTTGGTAAATTTCTTGATTAAAACTACTTGTAAATTTACTTCAACTTCTACCACAAAGTTTGTTGAATAATAATTCATATGTTAAGAATTGTTTTTTGGACGAGCTACATATCAGTTGTCATATGTCTAGTTTTATGAAGTAATACTTTCATTAAATAATTTTTCTAATAGTAGTTTCCTTAGAAAATACATTTAGTGAGGTCTTAGCAAATAATATTTATGTATAGGTCTATTTCACACAAGATATGGCTATTTATGGCTAGTTATTGATCTTTTGGTAGCCATTGTATTATATTTTATTAGTACCATTATTCTGTCATCAAGGTTCTTGGCCTTTACTGAAACTATTTTTTTGTTATGATTGATGGATGCCCTATCATATCCAAATTTTTATACATTAATGCAAAAACCTTTTAACAAAATTCTGTTGAATCTAATTCAATTCTATATTTTTATTATTCGTATCTTTTATGAAAGAGAAAGAAATAAACTGTCTTTGTGATTTTAATTTAAGTTTCTATCATTTCAGCGTGTTGATTTGGTCGTTGTCTGAGCTGAAGGATGTTCGAATTCAGTTCAATGAAGATGGGAAATGGATACCTTTAGCACGTGTTTCTGGCCCATTATGGACAGCTCCTTGGAATCCAAAGGAGTTCTTGGTTGGAAGTCATATATTAAAGGTAAGTCATATCCAATTCTATATCACTTAAAAGTCGTAGCCAATGCTATATAACTTGTAAGTCATAGACAATGTTGTATTACTTGTAAGTCATAGCCAATGTTGTATTACTTGTAAGTCATAGTCAATGATATATTATTGGTAAGTCATAGCCAATGCTGTATTTCTTGTAAGTCATAGTCAATGTTGTATCACTTTCAAGTCATAGCCAATGCTGTATGAATTGTAGAATAACGACCTGAATTTTATTTTAATTTTTATGCCATTTATCATAAGGTTATTCCACTTTTGCCAAACTAAAAAGATTAATTCCAAAAATTATTTATTGGAAATTCAATTTAGTTACAAATAATTAATTCAGATATTTTTCTCTACTTATTAACAATTTCCTTAGTTTAGAAGTTTGAAAACAAACCTATGTATTTTTTAACTCGTCTATTTATTCAAGCTGAACAATAATACAATGTATTTAAATTCTAGGTTTATGCTTGCGATGAAGCTGGAAGAAAAAACGAGGTGACTCAGCCTTTTTCACTTGATGGAACACAGCTGTCTTTCAGGTTTTGGCCGAGAGCACTTCTCATGTCCAACATATCTATGGTGGTGAGCAATACCTCTCATTTGTATTCATAAATGCCTTATTTTGTTTTGTGGCATTTTGGCATTTTATTACATTTTTGGTTGAGCAAAGCTCTACTACTTGATGTTATTTTTCCATCGTCGGCATAGTAGTTGTTTAAAATGTACAAGTTTTTGACAGTTCTCATTTATATCTCAAATGAACAGTTATGAGGACTACATTAAACATTCTTAAGTGATTTAAAAAACAAAAACTTATAATTATTGAGATATAAGGGTTTTTATGGAAAATGTGTGTGTAGATAGCCATATTTTTTATTCAGTTTTTTGACATACAGTAATCATTTAATGTGAAAAATAAACTAGTTTTCATACACATTAGTGAATCCTCTTGTGTTTTAAGATATTTCTTTCTTCTATCTATTACATTTTTTATCAAGCATGCCAGAGGCAAAGCTCTACTAAGGTGTTACTATTCCGTGGTCTCCGTTTCAGTGTAGTAGTTATATCCAAAACACTCAATTTTGGGTTTGTGGACTAATAATTATGAAGTGTATATTAATGGTTTCAGACAATCTTTAAAAAAAACTTATATTTTTTGAGATAAAGGGTTTTGATTTTTTTTATGGAGATAGCCATATTTATATCTCAAATGAACAATTATGAAGTCTATATTAAAGATTGTCAAGCAATTTTTTTTAATTTTCATCTGTTACATTTTCTTTACTCTATTCATTATATTTTATTTGCATTTTCCTTGCATTCTCATTTATCTCTATAGTTTTTTTGGTAATAATCTATTTTTGCTGTGAATAATGAAGTAATACAATGAGATAATAAATATCAAGAATATAGGTAGACATTTTTATTATCAACACATGCTACATGTGTTGACAAATTAATACCTCTTGTTAAAAAACAACATTTTGTTACTTATTTTATAATTAAAATATCTTAAGTTTGCCTCTCCGAATCAAATTGAAGAAATTATGTTCATATGTTGCACGTGTGTGAGAGCTGTTTTTATTTCTTGTAAACTTGATTTAATTAAAATTTTAACTATTTAAATGTCATTTATTTTTGTTGCAGTTCCAGTTCTTTTTTGGCATCATGGTCTGTCTGTGTGTGATTCCTCTGTGTATTGTCCGATTCTTGCACCAGCGAATCATGGGTGAGTCTTTAAGGTCTTATAATGCCAAATTGCAAAAAAATCATTTGATAAATACAATCAGGAAGATTTTTTTTTATGTTTGGAGTTTGATTCTGTCATTTTCACAAAAAAAATTTCTAACATCATTCTTCCTAAAATGAATAAAGCATTGAACAATTTGTCTTGCCTTACAAATTGTTTTGTACATTAAATTCATATAAGAAAATAAAGTGTTACACTCTAGTGAGTGCTTTGATTTATCTTCTTTTCTTATTGTTTTTTTTATGTTATAGTACTGGTTAATTTATCAAAGTTTTTTATGATAATAAAGAATCATTAAGTTCTACAAAGATGTTCTTCGAAAAAGGTAACAAACCAAATTTCAGACTATAAAAATTAATGTTATTTTCAATGGCTTGCAGTATACAACTGTATATGCAAGTCACATAACGATTTAATCAACTTGCCTTACCATCTTCATTGGTAAAAATTGTTTATTTTTGGTGAAAATGAAATATTTTTATATTGACTTCACTGGTTATTTATAGATAAAAAGATGCTGAAACCTCGAATAGGGATATCCTTGCTTGACCTGTGGCTGCAGAAGATGTGGATTCTTGTGACTGTGAACAGATTGTTTTGGCCGATTATGATCTCGACAATTTATTTACCAATTGGTCAGTTATAAATTCATTATTATTATTATTATTATTGGTCAGTTATACATTTTTTATTGGTCAGTTGTAGCTGTATTATTCTGTGACTTTTAATAGATTGTTTATTGAGTGTTCAACATTTGATGTTCAAATTATAAGGTTGAAAAATATAAAAAATAAATATTGGTTTAGTTGAATGAAAATGTTTCACTATTGGGGCTCATGTTTTGAAATTTATCATCAAATTGTTTTATATTTCCACCACCAGATGTCATTCATGGGAGACAAAATCTAATTCAACTTCCAGGTAAAAAAAACTGTCGTATGAGAACATAATTCAAGTAGTAAAGGGTTAAAGACCGAAGAACTTTGATTGAATTTCATTTCATAACATTTTAAAACCAGACCAATGAGCTCAGCTAGTTGCACAAATAGTTCTGCTTTTCATTGATTTTTTATGTCTAGTTAATGATCAGATTTCTGTTTTATTTCTAAAACATAAAAAGTTCTGGATAAAATATTCCTGCACTAATCAGAAAAATTTTGAATAAAGAAACTCCCCAAGGGTGCACTTGAAGCATTGACACTGATGGGGTTAACTGTAAACATCTTTGTTTCGATTGGAAACGATTTTTTCACTTTCCTATCATAACCATATTTTTCTTCCATTGTTTCCAATGTACAACCCTGAGGGGATGCATATTTTTGACACCCACCCAGGCCCTGATGCTTAGTTTACTTCTCCTGTCCCTCCTTTTCAGCTCCTTCCTCTTTTCTGTCCACCCTCTTAATCTGTCTTTGTTTTCATATAGCGCTCTTTGCCGCTGCAGCTAATGTACTGTATAATATTGTATAATAATAAAAGAATTCCAATTTACATCAGCCTTGAATTTTTATGAAGTCTCTCGAACTTCAAAGTTTTCCATAGTATTGTAAACATATGTTAAATAGAATTGTTTTCTTTTCCATAGTAACTCTAGTATTGTAAACATATGTTAAATATAATTGTTTTCTTTTCAGGCCCATGGTTTGTAGGAGAAGTACTTGAAGGTCACATTGGAGTGGTTTTTGCTTGGGGAACATTTGTATACAACAGTTATTTGCCAGGCTCACTTACTTACGGCTATGGATTTTTCCAGGTGAATAAAATATTATTTTAATGAAGTTATAAAATATTTTGATGAAATGTATGGCATGAGAAATATGCAAGTTTTATTTAACATGTAATATAGATTAAATACCGAATGTTAAAAAGCATCTACCTTATCGTGCAATGTTAACATTGAACAACTATTCTATTCAAGTTTTGTTTTGATTTTTTCTTGTCTGGTGTAGTTGAAATCTTAAAAAATTCCTCAGCTAAGAAATATGATTTTCATAACATTGCTGATATTTCAGTTGGAGATCTTTGATTGCGGTAATAAACAGGCCATTGCTTTAATTATGACCAACTAAATGTACAATGATTTTTAAAATCCTGATAGTAGTTTTTCATGCATTATTATTAATATTTTAAATAATTGTAAAACATGAGTATTATTATTTTTAATATATTTCATACTAAACAATATAACTTTCTACATTGGTATTTACTTTGTTGTTATTGTTACATTGACCGAGAACTGGTAATATACAAGGTTTCCTAAGAAATTTTAAAATTTCTATAACTACTTCGAACTATTTCAGATCCTTACATTCCAGTTGCCACTCATCTTAGGAGTTGCCCATTGCTCACACATTAGGTATGTTTTTTTTAATATTTTTGTTATATGTTGTATTTGTGAATTGCAGCAAAACAAAGTATTTTTTAATGCCACATATTGTCTCGCATATATATTTAAATTCAATTTTTCACTAATATATCAACTTACAAAATATTGTTTTATTTTTCAGATTATGCAAACTTTATTTAAAGAAAAACTTCGGTTTCTTGCAATATGCTTTTCAACATGTGCTTCTAATTATTCCAATATTTTTACAAGTAAGTGCTCGTATATTTTACATTAATTGAATTTTTTGAGAATAGTTGTTTTAGTTAGAATTAAGTGTTTCATTTAAAATTGCTAACTAAAAACTATAGAAGAATGTTAGTATTGAACAAGAATAGATTAAGCCAGTCAAAACTGGGCTCCTACATACACGCATGTAACAAAGCAAAACAACACTCCATTGCCCCATGTGACACAAAAATACTTCCAATAAGATCCCACATCGAAACAAGAGGCACTTAATTTATTCTGACAACCACTTACCCAGATCACCCATGTAATTTCCTAAACAATGCACCTTCCCCACCTAGATCAAAAAGCACCCCGGTCAAATACTACTCCCACATTTTTAAGAGCATCTCTCCACCTTAAGCATTCCCACAAATCCATATTCACAAACGTATCCATAACCACATAAAAAGAACAATCACAAAAAGACACCAGAATATAACTATACAACAACAACCACCAGAAATATATCTCTGAAAGCACACGTCCCAGAAACATATAAGTACACCTAACCAGTCTCACCCAGACCTCAACATATGTAAACTTACTGGGCAACACAAATTTATCACTGCTAACTACTTATACATTCTCTGGAAAATCGAATCCTTTTTTGTCCTAATCTTTCCCAGCAGAGGCAACAATTCAATCACTTCTGGAGGCACCAGGTTAGATTAGCTGGGTGTCTGGGCTCCATTGGTTTCCTCTCTCGAGAGGAAGTTGTGGGCGACCAGTAAGTAAGGTCACTTGTTGACAGTGGAATATATTTAACTGTTCAAAAATGCCTAAGCTCATATATTGTAGAAACTTTTTTTCTATTGTCACGTTTGATGATTAAATTGACATTGGCTAATAAAAAATGATATGGTCATTTTATCATTTACTGTTTTAGTATTTAAAATACCTTCTGACTTCATGGTTTTTATCTCCAATGGAAAATCTTTTAATGTTAAGCATCACATGATGTTTGGAAACTCTAGTTTATCTATC
Organism: Archaeomysis grebnitzkii; assembly: GCA_031471125.1. Taxonomy (NCBI): domain Eukaryota; kingdom Metazoa; phylum Arthropoda; class Malacostraca; order Mysida; family Mysidae; genus Archaeomysis; species Archaeomysis grebnitzkii. The sequence goes on along the minus strand of JARUHE010328247.1, from coordinate 7,661 downwards.
TAATTGGGATGTAGCAAATAAAAATGTTTTATGTCCACCTTGCAGTATTTTATGGATATTATAATACGATGTTATATAGATGGAGACCAAACTTTATCCTTATCTTGGATATAGTCTTTTTCAAATTCATATTTCTGTAGTATGTCTAGCATAAGCCCTACATTGATAACTATTTTGAAGTAAAAAAGGTATTCTTATTATTGCTTAATTTCCTTAATTATTATTGATCATAAAAATCGTTTGCAGATATCATATACTTATCTTTTTTGGTTAGCATATGGGAACATGGCTGTGATTATTGCACCTTTGCGTACTTGGTCTGCATTGTTAGCAATATATTTGTGGTATCAGACCACAAATCTACCAAAGAGTAAATTAAGGTCAGTCCAATGTTTTTTGTTCATCTTAAAGTTTGGCTATTATGTAAATGTACTTCATTTCCATAGATTATAAATGTATAAAGCGCTAGCGATTATAAATACTGATTTTAGGGTGTAAATCATTATCAAGCTTTCTTAGAATTAAATATTTAAAATTTGATTAAATGTATCTTTTAACAGAGATGCAGCTGCCATTTGGTGTATACAATCAGAATTCACTTCATTCAGAGACGATGATGGAAATCCCTTTAAAAATGATTCTTCAGAACCGGATGATTTGTCTCATCCGAAGCCAACCTCAACTTCTGAAGCAGAAGAGGAAAAAAATAGAGAAAGCTCCATATAAATTGGCATTTGCTGTTGTGTTTTCTAGTCCAAAGCCATTGAAAGTAGTCTTGATTAGCACTAACTTTCAATTTGTATTACTTAACCTTGTACAATTTATCTTTAATTTTTATGATACTTCACTTTTATCCAGATACATTTTTTTCTAGATGTTATTATTTTTTTATCTAGTCAAGTATTTTTAATGTATGTAAGAAGCAAAATTTCCGTTTGGTGTTGGAGGTGAAAATATAAAAAATATAAATATTATTTATTCATCACTCACAAAGAATAAAATTGTCAACGAGACAAGCAGCTTCATGTCCGCCTTGAGCCAAATGTTAGTATTGTTGTTTAGAGAATTTGTCCACTGACAGAATTGGTTCTGAATAAACATACTAGAGTGGTCTTGGTTGTTGTTAGAAAAAACAAATCATAAAGTTTGTCTTCAAGTATTGAATCATCCGGTTGGTTATTTAGCACTCAAGGAAAATTGGTTCAGTTTTAATTTTAAAGGTAAGTAAGACTTTGAATATTTTTAATATTGTTTCAACAATTACAGATTAAATATGTTAATTCGTTACATCAACAATATAATACACCAAGTACAAAAACCGGTGTCCCACAAGGGGTTCTTGTCACCCATACTATTGAACATCTATATGGCAGACCTCACTGACGCTCCACACCAGTTTCAATCAATCACTTTCGCAGATGACCGCTAATCTGTTCTCCCTCATAAACCCACTCACAGCCGAAACACAAGCATTCCTTACAGATACACAACTAGACAATAGCACAAACACAATCAACACCACAGACTACGTAATACAGTAACATTACACCCACACATAAACAACACATTCCTGTTGGTGTGTCGGTCAGGGATGCAAAAGTCATTGACCTAACAGTTGACCCCAAACTCACCATACTGGGGGAAAACCAAAGAAACTTACAAATGACATCTACACATCGAAATAAAAATTCTCCCCATGCAAACGTACTTGAAACTACATGCCTCACAATTCAAAAACTATCCAATACCCAGACCACCCACTTATACAACAGCCAATCAACACCAGACCCATGAAGCAAACCCAAAAATCAAGTGCTGAATACCCTCTGGGTGCAGCGCTGGGCATTGGCCCGTTTATTTATATAATCAATCAATCAAAACCATGAAGCAAACCATATTTGAAAACATCTACCCAACCTCAGAACACCCCAAGCCAAATAGTAAAAAAGGTAACCAAACAAAATACTGAACATCAATGCACCAGATATCAACATTTGCAGAACAGTGGTACAGCCCCATTTCTACAAGAATACGCAATCTCCAGACACGCACCACGCCAAACTGCTTGCTGTGCTAACAGATATTCACATGTCCGCAGACCTGGGCTCAGTGGAGCAGTACCTTCTGACGTGAGGTCTCCCTCCTTTGTCGAGGAGGGAGTGGAGTCCATAACATGATATAACTATCGTATATTCACATTGCTTATTGCACGAACATTGCAATTAAAGTAGTTTGAATTATGATGGATATAAATTGAACCAATATATTTTATTTGATCTCATCATATTCGCTTGTTTTTTTGCAAGAAAAGGTGCACACAAAATATAACATTCCTATTGTGATGTTTTAAGGTAGCATTTTTATCAAATAATGTATCAACTTAATTGTTAAGTTGAATACTCTTTGCATTATTGTACAAGAATGAACAAGGGTTTATTTTTGTAGGGAAAACTAAATAAAATCTAAATATATAAAAATGGCTAATATTAAATCAATACATAGTTATATTTGTATATATTAGGAAAAACGTGTAAGGATTTTTTATTTTTAGCAATTTTTTCACAAACTGCATGTTTCAAGCTGCTATATCACCCATTATGGACTCGTTCAGTCCTTAACTCAGGAATATGCAATGTGGTGCATTTGAACTAACCTGCTAAAGCCGATGCAGTAGAGCTTTCTATATAGATGATCATTTAAGGTGTGACCATCTAAAATGAAAAAGTACTAACTGAAACTCAATATTTTGCATACAAAGGAATTTGATGGTACTACCATCTAGTGAGCCCTTAAGTAAAAATAATGCAAATTGTCAATATAGTTTGTTATTGTACAACAAAGCAAAGTATGTATGTTTTGCTTTAATATAGCACGTTGAATGATCCAAATCATCTTTCTTTCTACATAATAACCATGTAAAAAACTTCTTAAGGTGACTGTGCTGGCCATCGGCTAATTTTGATATATAAAATGGGGTAGGACAAAATTATTTTTTTTAAATTAGATGTGCCTGGGGTGTCAGATTTTTATGAGTTCAAAAAAATTAAACAAGAAATTTGAGTTATCTTTTACCCCCTCTCCCCTTCAAAGTTTGCATTTTTGATTGAAAAGTGTTACCTTGGGGGATGATTTGTTGTTAGTCCATATTGAACTCCCAAAAAAAATTTTCAACCCTGGCTTTGTTAAATTTTTTATAACTAAGGTAAAATAACCAGTTTTGCAGTATGTTCCAAAACTAAAGAACTTTTTGTGAGTATTATATAACAAAACCGTATCAAGATATTGTCATAAGACCAAAATTATGAGATACTTATTTTTAGGACAAAATTCTGACCACACAGGCATGTAATTTTAAAAAGTATTTTTATTTCACCCTTGTATACAATACCATCAAAATATATAGTATAGCAGTTCACCACAATTACGAACCTTTGGTTTATAACTGAAATCCCCAATTGATGTAACTAATATTTTAAATATAGCAATTTGTTTAAAGATGTATTTGCTGGACTCCATCATAAAGTATGACGTTTCATGTTCTACATTTCAATATCAAGATTTTTCAAGCACTTCTTGCCATGGTAGCTGTAGTGCAGCACACTGTCAATAATCAAAATTAGTGTAAGGTTTCTTCCAAATACTTCAATGTGTTGAGAAATTTAATAAAAATATCTTCATAATGTTATTTTGGTTCCCTTTTATATGAAAACATTTTTTTTTGTTGAATCTAGAAGCAAGATGATTTTTACAAAATGTAATTTAATATAATGCTCACTTATCTAAGGGCATTGACCCCTTTATTTATATAATCAATCAATCACACGTATCTAACTCTCCTTTGCTCGGGAGCGGCTCATGTTCCACCCGTTTGCCCGACCTGCACCTGTGTGCTGAATGTCCAGCATATTCTAACTACCTGTCTGACATACTCTGGTGAAAGAGCACGACTTGGCCTAGCTGGACTTCCTCTAGCAAGGATTTTAAATGAAGATACTCCGATTCAAGCTTTAGTGGAGTTTTTAAAGTCCACTGGACTATTTTATCGGCTTTGATTCGCACTGTTTTTAATCCTTTTTATGTTACTTAGTTAAACTATTGTTGTTTGAAAGTGCTGAATACCCTCTGGGTGCAGCACTGGGTATTGGCCCCTTTATTTATACAATCAATCACGTATCTAACCAACAGCTAGTTCTAAAATCCTTTTTGCTATACCTCATTTGAAAAGGGTTTGTTTGGTTCCCTTCTACTGCCTTCATTATGTCGCTCTTAATGAAGAAGTAAACACTTTCACAGGGCAAATCTATGGATTCCATTTTTTATGCTTTTTCTTTATCAGAGCTATTCTGGAGCCCTCTATTTTCCAAGCTTATACCTTTCTTTGGATATATTTTACCTTTTTTAATTTTTGAACTTGAATAAAATAGTCCTACATCTTAAACTGTTGCACTTGTTCAGAAGGCACCCTGGTCTGTGTTCATTAGTTCCAAGGAACTGGTTGTACACTTGCTTTTTGTTTAAATGTTTTTTTTTTCAAATCTATTTTGAAAAACTGCTTTCCTTCTCCTGTACCTTTTACAGCTTCAATGGGAGTTGTCGAAATGTATTCTATTAGATGGTGCCTGCTTCAATCGGGTCTTTTGCCACACTCCTTGCTTATACCATTGATTGATTAATTAGAAGTCATTTCTTTGAGAAACCATCAATTTATGTTTTGGACACCTCTCAGTCACACTGGTGGGTCCAGCCCCCACCCCAGTAGTCCGACCACATGCTTATATTTTGGTATGTTGTCTGTTCTGGCATTGTTTTTAGGTTCTTTGTGTTTAAACAAGGTGTATGTGAGGTCAAATGCAAGGCCAAGTATTTTTGGTTCCTCGACTGTTTGTGGAGTTGTACGGTATCGGTTGGGTCTTGTTTACATTTAATGTTAATTGGTTTTGAGTGGTCCAGTGATGCATTTGTTGAGGATATGGCAGTGCTTGTTCGGCTGTTCATGGGTTAATGTGTGTGGATATCTTAATATCGTTGGCATATGTCAATGTGTTGAAGTTATGTGGTGGGCGTGATATATACATTAAATAGGGTTGGTGACAGAATGCCCGTGACACCCTATTTTAATGATGGGTATACTGGTTACGGCCGGATGCATATTTCTCTAGTCAAAACTACAAACCAGTCTATTAGTTTATTGGTGTTAATTTTATCAATAATTCAATTTTTTGGCAGAAAGAAAAAAATTTTCTATTTCAAAGCGTACATTTGTTTTTGATCATGTTTTTATTTCATAAAAATAAATATATTTCATATAATTACAAAGATATTTTGGAATAAAACTATAAATAAATCATTAACCTTGGGATAAATGCATGATATCATAATCACTGATAAAGTCAATACCACACAGTAAATGATTGACGGATGCATAACATCTGTAAATCGACAAATTTGCAGTTTTGACTAAAGAAATAAAAATCCGCATGTGCCCATAACCAATGTTTGCGACCTTTTATGTAGTTGGCTGTGAGTTTGATTATTGTGTTAGGGATGTTGGTACTTGGTTTATCAATTTATGGATTTGTACCTTTCATATTTCTGATGAAACAATTTAATTAATTTTCTTTCGGACGTTTTACACGACTATTTGTTCACCAATCCTAAAGCAGCAGGGGTTATTTTGACTTCCTGCACTATGTTGAATCTATAAATATATTACGATTCATGATCACTACAGCTAGGTCTAGCAGTTATCTATCAAAAAAAGTTGCAGAATAAATTGTGCATGGAAGAACTGATAAAAGTGAAGCATTTTCCATAATGCTTTAATAAAGTAAATGGGGAAATCTTCCATCCTAAAAAAATGGTTAACAAAAGAAAATCAATTTACTTTATTTATTGTGAGGCTGATGAGCAAAAAAATCCACTATTTAAATTTTATTAATTAAATTCATTCAGAAACTTACAATTTACAAATAAATATATTACATTTTTGTTTGCACAAATGTGGAATTGTTAATGATCTTAAATATATAAGTTATATTTTAACTGGGAATGTGCCATTGTCCATCTGATCAGACCATCTCTCAACCCAATCATTTGGGCACATCTTTGTGTAAACATTCTTGAAATATTGACAAGGCTCATAATCGTCTCCCTTGATCTTCTGGCATCTATGGAAGTCGACAAAACTTTGGCCACAATACCTGGAAATAAAATTTAAGTTAATTATAGCAAAATTAAAATTAATTATCATTTTCTTAAGTATTCACCTAATGATAACAGTACTTGGTGGGATAAGTGTCAAAAGCTAAATAATCCATTCATTCATAGCAGCTAAACTTTTAACAAGTGTTAGTTAAATGATGGGGCTTACCCTGTGGGTAATCAGCACCTTCAAACTACCAAGAACAAACCTAAACTAAAAAACATAACAGGTTGAAAAAGATGAACAATGCTAATAAATAGTTTCAACAATTACATATTAAATATGCTAAATCTAGAATCATGAAGTTATTTTTTACCATTCTCATCAGAAAAAGCCTGGCCAAACCAAACTGTGCTCTCACCCGGGTAGGTTGTAAAGGCAGTTGCATAACTGACACACCAGTGGAATATAATCAACCCCTGAATGCAAGAGAATCATAGATCATCCTCGTGTCCCATATTCGCAACCTTGTCAAAACAACACCTACATTCCATGGGAAGCATTCCTTTATAGTTCAGTGGATTATGCTAGGGCAGATTAATCTTAGCTTGTTATTAGTGAAGAGATCGGACTAACAATCCTGCCACTGTCAACATGTACTGACGAGTTCAATATATAATCTCTTCCAAAGGAATGGCTATGCAGGCTGTCCTTTTACCATAGCTCACTTTGAAGTCGAGTCAACTCTTTTGTTCCTACATGGCCTGGAGTCCAGCAAATAAGTATTGTCAGTATTTGGTAGAAAATTTCAACAGTCATTCATTTATCTCCAGAACTATTGGATGCTTACATGCAACAAATTTAATGGCATTTATCACACACTGCGAGTCGACAAAGAAAACATTTACGATGAGAGCATCTCTCCTACACATACCAGGTTTGCCATTCCTTGACAGGCAGGAATTTCACTTCAGAAGAATTTTCTATTTTTCACAAACCTTTAAATTGAAGAAGACAAGGATGTTCCATTGGATGCTACCAATGAATTCCAAAAAAAGATCCACGAGATAAATGTTTGATCAGTTTTGTTTAGTTATCATTAGGTAAAAAATAAGCCTCAAATAAAGTTATTTTTTTAGCTGATTATTCAACTTCATAGCTAATTTTACAATGTATTTTTAGCAGAAACGCAAGTCTGTGCTCTACGAGTTACTCTCGATTGTTAGAGTAGTTAGGGATTTGTAACTTTAATTTTTTAGAATTAGACTAAACCTTTTTTGAATTTTTGGTTTTACAAAATTAATTTTTTTAACATAAACGAAAGATATATGCAATATGAAAGATCCATCTTAAATAAAACGTTCGGTAAAACATCCCTGAAGAACACCTTCCACTTGCCAGTAAGTCAAATAATGCGGGATCAGAATCCTTTTCATAACTAGATAAACTAGTAATCCACGAACCGGACGGTTCAAATGTCTCGCGATGATTCATTCAGTAACTTTAAACAAAATTTATC
>JARUHE010328236.1:0-11039 GCA_031471125.1 Archaeomysis grebnitzkii | reverse complement strand
ATGAATTACATGCGTATTTTAAACTCGGTACCACCTAACCTAAAGACGCTGTGTAGAAAATATGAAGGTGTATGTAATAAAATAATTCATGCAAAATGGTCAATCAAATTTAATGAAACATGTATCAGGGAAAACCTGTTGCCAAATTTTACCCAATATATATATATATATATATATGTAATTCTGGACAATATTGTCATGAATCTTTTTTTTTGTTTGAAAATCTTATTTTATTTCTTATTTTTTGTTAGTTTTATTTCTTATTTTTTGTTAGTTTTATTAATTATTTTTGTTATTATATCAATTTCATTTATTTTAATTTTTTATAACTTTATAATATGAAGGTTAATGTTTTTTTTAACATACTGTATTTCATGACTTAGTCTTTTAATTTACTTATTTCGCGTAGGCATTATGTTATTAATACTTCAAGGGAAGGTAAACACTTATTCTTTATTATTTATTTACTCATAATATAGTTCAGTTTATAAATTGACATTAAAATAGATATTTCTATTAACTCACTCCATATCACTTCAAAAACTTTATTCACAACAACGTTCACACTAAAACCCCAGACATTGTCAACATGTCCAGTTAAGTTGAACACTAGAACCAATTGTCACATCATGACATTCCTCCACCGATAGTTTAAACAAAGTTACATTGATAAATAATAAGTTATAAGTTTAACTTATGTGAAGCTTTTCATAACCATCCAGCCCGAGTTATAGTGTGGGGACTTACAATGTTGACTAACATTTGGAGAATCATTACAAATAAAGGAAGAATTACCCGGAACAATAGCTGTACCAGTTTCAGAAAAGTTTTCATTTAATGGAGTATCATTAGTTAGAGGCAACACTTCAGCAAGAACATTTTTTGCATTATTTAAATTGAAATCAGATGGCAAATTGTTATCACCTATTAGTTCATTATCTAATTCTAAAATTTCTCTTTTAAATATCTGGGAAGCATGTCTCAGCCATACAATATTATTATTGGTATTTAATCTGATTTTATAGGTTAAATTATTTATAATTTATGTTATGGTTCCTGCTACCCAGTCACATCCTTTGCCAAAACTCTTTGCAAAAACTGCCTCTCCTACTTTAAATTTAGCACTTGTACAGGGATTATTGAAACTATTCGATTGACTTGGCTTTAACATATCCAAAGTAGTTTTGAAATTTCTGCCAAACAAACAATTCTGAAGGTGTTTTTCCTGTACTTGATTGTATTGTGGTTCTACAGTGGTATAAAATTCTAGGAAGTTTAGTTGCAAGATCACCTTTATTAAATTTAGACAATAATCTCTTAAAGGTTTGGACAGCTCTTTCGGTTGCTCCATTTACTTGTGGAAAATAGACTGGTGATAAAACATGATTAACTTTATTATTTCTTAAAAAATCTTTTAATTAATTTGCTACAAAACATGAATCATTATCAGAAACCACTTGATCTGGAATACCAAAATTTGAAAACGTTTTTCTCAACCATGACATAGTACTTTTAGCATTCATTGTCTTACTAGCATGAACATCAAGAAATTGGATTTGGAATCGACAACAATCAAAAAATAAGAATCTTCAATTGGTCCACACCAGTCTACTGCAATCTAGACCAACCACATTCGGTTTCAGGCCAACTTGATTAACAAAACATTTGTTACAATTCTTAGTAATTAATTCGATATCATTGTCAATGTTGGGCCAAAACAACAGTGTTCGAGCATATTATTTCATAGCAGCAGTCCCTGAGTATCCATGGTGTAATTGGGTCATGATTAGTTTAAGGTACACTTCTGGAGCAACTATTCTATTTCGATACATTAGTAAATCATTGTGAACTGAGAAATCATTCTTAAAATTATAATAAACAAACATTTGTGGACTTAACTCATTTGATCGGCCTGGAAAACCATGTCTAACAAATTATTTAAATAGTCATCAATGACAACAATAATATCCACATTTTCCAATTTTATGGAGTCACATATGAAAGACTTTACATTGATTTGGCCTAAAACTTTAACAGGTTAATTATTATAACACCTAAGATTATATTTAAAATTTTCAAGTTTCATAAATAAACCAAATTTTATAAAATCTTTCTTTCTAATAATGATAACAGCAAAACCAGTATCTATTTCAAATTTTATACATACATTATCTAATTTACATTCTACAAAATATGGCGATATTCTATTAACAACTTTAATTTCCCTTAGGCACAATACTTCTTGGTCAGATTCGGATGCATCATTAGTTTCTACTTTACGGTCATCATTTAACTTGATTTGTGCAACATCCTTTGGGTAATTTTTCTTCTTAAAATTTCCTTCATTCTTTTTAAGTGTTTCTTCTTTTTTCTTTGCAGATGCTGGAAGCTGGCCATCTTCTGGTGTATTCTTTTGTAGATTGGAACTTCCATTCTGGCAATTAGTAGCAATGTGCCTTTGACCCAACAAGCGTAGCAGCTTGCTCCTTGAATTTTCAGTCTTTTCTGGGTGATTAGTTTTTCCGCAAATTTTGCATCGGTCAAATCTTAATTTGCTAACCGTTGAAGAATTAGAATCATCTGCAGAATAAACTTCTTTATAAGCTGCTTCTAAATTATATAGAAGAACTAACATTTCTTTGACATTTGAATTTGTATAGTCATAATCCGAAAATTTTGCGGCAAAAAAAATGTCTTTGCGAGCTGCCAATAATAATTTATATTTTAAAAAATCTTTTTTATGCGGAAAATCACACTTTTCGGTGATACTATTTATGTCCTTTAAAAAATTATAATAGGACTCGGTAGGTAATTTATTGTGGTCTTGAAATTCAAGCATTACTTAAATATCATCTTGGTAGGCTTAAAGAGTAGATTCAGTACAACAGTTTTCAATTCATCTAATTTTAGGTCTGCCGTAGATTTTGGTAAAATGATTTTAGAAACATCATCAAAGTATTTTGTTGGAATATGGGTCAAAACTATTGCAACTTGCCTTTCTTTATTTGTGATATCATTAGCTCTAAATGCCACTGTGCATAAGTCTATAGAACGTCGACACTTTGACGTTCGAGTTCAAACTTTGGAAAACCACTCAACGACATCTGCTATTTATATATTTAGCAAAGTTAGCATATGCAGTTTTCCTCAAATGTGGAGTAATTACTAACCTGGCATCAAAGGTTTAATATAGTAACTGAAGCCGACAAAATGTATAAGTCGCCTGTACTTTAAACATGACCTTACCCTAGACTAAATCAGGGTGCCAAAAGATGTTTCCATTGACGAAACTCTTTGTTATCACTTTCATAGAGAATTATCACATTGTTTCAATTGGCAAAACTATTCAATCGCACTTTCACTGTGAATGAACATTTTATATTGCTATGTGTATTTCTTTAACCCTTTACGCCCGTATGTCACGAATTCGTCACATAGAAAATAATGGTTTATAGCGAGATTAACTACATTTGTGGAGTCTAGCAACCGAGTGTGGCGATTATGGCACATGTTCTGCTTAGGTTTAGGCGATATAGAAAATAAAATGTGTACAACATATACTAACTCCTTACCACATAATAGACACAATAAAAGTAAAAACATTTGTTTCCACTTTTCAAAAATTAATTCAGGGCGTAAAGGGTTAAGAAAATTAATAACACGTGCAAAAGTCTCGTCACCACTTTCATGACTTGGTCTTTTAATGTACTTATTTTGTGCGGGCTTTATGTTAGTAATATCTCAAGGGAAGGTAAACACTTATTCTTTATTATTTATTAACTCGTGAAATAGTTCAGTTTATAAATTGACACTAAAATAGCTATTTCTTTTAACTCACTCCATATTACTTCAAAAACTGTATTCACAACAACGTTCACACTAAAGCCCCAGACATTGCCAACATGTCCAGTTTAGTTGAACACTATAACCACTTGTCATGTCATGACATTATATTTACAAAAATTACAAGGTAGATAACATTTGAAAAAAGGGGTAAATACATTTTTCAACATAACATAATTTTTTCAAAATTACTTGTATCAAAAGATTTAAAATATTTTTTGTATTTACAACTGTGCAAGAAACAACGTCAAGTTTGTTCCCAAAATAATTAAACCTACATGAAAAAAATGTACATAAATAAAAGTGAACATTATAGGCTAAATTTTTCTTTTAGTTTTTGATTACAAAAAAAAATATGATTTACTTATTTATAATAGGTATTTACACAAACAAAAGTGAGCAATATAGTTCATTTTTTATTTTTTAAACATTTTATTGTTTGCCATACATAAATTGTATAATGTATAAACTGTAGTATAGACAACTTTGAAATATTTTAAAAATGTAAAAATACACATTTACAAATAAGTATATATACATTCATATTTAAGAAATATAACTTTTTTTTCTTAGATATACAATTTACATTATTTACAACTTTGTAAAAGAAACAACACATAGATGAGGAATACAGTTTATACATTAATTTATTGGTGGTACTTACATAAATAAAGATGACTAGTATAGGGTTAATTTTTTTCAGCTTATAAATACAAAAATATGCTTTCCTTGTTTAATGAACACAATAAAGAAAATTATTGTTGAGTACCTTGTTTAAAAAAATGAAAAGAAAAAGTATAAATTAGTTAGTATACTGTTTAGGAAAAAATGAGAAAGAAGGTTTAGAGTAAAAAAACCCATTAGAAATCGATATATTTTTAGACATGTTGAAACAAACCCTACACATGTAGCGTCTTTTGTAACGTTAGCAAGTTTTGTAACAGGTTATTGTAGAATACGCTTGCATTCTTTGTTAAATAAGTTAGGTACAAAAGTTCTGTATCATGATACAGACAGTTGTATTCTTAAAACTTAATATAACAGTTGTTTTCCACCCTATGAAAATACTTTATAAACTGTTAGCAAACAGCTTATGGTGTAAATTTTTCCAACGTAGTGATAGATCTCAAACCATATTTATAAAAGTTTATGATGGATTAGCACGAGTTTTAAATGAATCATGATCCAGACAGCTGTATTTTTAAAACCCAACAAGAGTTATACTCCATCTATAGGAAAATATTTGGGTGATCTTACAAATGAAATAGCCGATGAATTTGATGTGTAGGATTTGTGTAAATAGGTCTAAATATCTAACGACTTCTAATGTTTTTTTTTACTCTAAACTTTCTTTCTCATTTTTTCCTAAACAGTATACTAACTAATTTATACTTTTTCATTTTTTTAAACAAGGTACTCAACAGTAATTTTCTTTACTATGTTCATTAAACAAGGAACGCATATTTTTGTATTTATAAACTAAAAGAAAATCACCCCCTATACTAGTCATCTTTATTTATGTAGTATATACCACAAATAAGCAAATGTATATATTTTTCACCATGTATTGTTTCTTTTACAAAGTTGTAAATAATGTAAATTATATGTCTAAAAAAAATAAACTTATATTTCTCACATATGAATGTGTGTATACTTATTTTAATATATATTTTAGCTTTGTTAAATATTTCAAAGTTGTCTACACTACGGTGTATACATTATATATCTTATATATGGCAAACAATAAAATGGTTTAAAAACAAAAAACCTATATTGTTCACTTTTGCTTATGTAAGTACATATTATAAATAAGTAAATCATATTTTTTTATAATCAAAAACAAAAAGAAAAACTTAGCCTATAATGTTCATCTTTATTTATGTACATATTTTTTCATGTAGGTTTAATTATTTTGGAAACAAACTTGACGTTGTTTCTTGTAAAGTTGTAAATAACAAAAATGTCTTAAAACTTTTGATACAAATAATTTGGAAAAAAATGATGTTATGTTGAAAAATGCATTCCAATGTTATCTCCATTGTAATTTTTAAATATGTTGAATATATTTAATAAAAATCTACAAGCAAAATATTTTTCTATTTTTTATTCTCCTTTGAAAATAAAAAAAAACATTAGACTTAATATCATAAAGTGGTAAATATATTCAAATAAAAGAAATTGATACAATAACAAAAATAATTAATAAAACTAACAAAAAATAATAAATAAAATAAAATTGAAAATCTTATTTATTTATTTTTTGTTATTTTTTTATTAGTTTTATTAATTATTTCCTAATAGTTCTCTTTAAAACTTAGATATCAACAAATAAAAAAAGAAGGTTAATCTTTACAACGCCAAGGCGAGTTTGCCTTTTTCAATAAAGTATTTTTAAGCAAAAATAGCATTTATTAAAGTTGTAATATGATGAAATATGTCCATTTAGCTACAAGTTGTTGAAATAGATGCAATATTAAAGTAATTACAAAATTATATATATGGGAAATCATACGTCTGGTTACTGGTAAATGCATAATGGTTGTGACGTCACGCCCGGATGACGTCATATTTTAAAACAAATTTGCTCCTCAAATAGTGTTTTTTGGCCACCGAAAACCATTTGAGGAACAAAGTCAGGTTTTGTTTGGTTTGTTGGGTCACGATAATGCTAAAAGTTACTTAAATACTGGTTTATATAACCTAATTCCTATTTCAAATTATGACGTCAGCCTGGTGTGACGTCATCCGGGTATGACGTCACAACTGAAAAGGATTTTATGTTAAAAAAGTTGTCGTACACTCGCCTTGGTGTTGGTAAGTTTTATCCAACTTTTTTTGAAATATCAAAAAATAATTAAGTAAGCCATCGAAAAAATCATATCTGAAAACCTATATAAGGAAAATTAGAAGGTGGGAAAATAATTAAGTAACACCTAAAAAAATTATTATTGGGAAAAACCCAACAAAGTGCAATTAGAAAATGGATTTGATGGCCACCGACGAGACGTCCTGTTTGTAGATCGAGGGGCCCTAACTACTTTATCTTCTTGAATTTTGGTCCCAATGGATCAGACAATTGGCTCCAAACACAAGACCTCGTATTACATGGTGGACACCCATCTAGAATCAATATAGCTTAACGTTTAAGAAGTCTCGTAGGCATAACATTACATTCAGCTGGGCTACTTTCATCTCATGCTCACTTGCATCATCAACTTGGAATGGTCTATAAAAAAACTTTAGAAAAACTCATGATTTATTTAAACAGTATGTATCCTAACTTACTAAGTTCAAAGGTAGCATATGATATCATTACTTTATTATATTTATCATATGTATGGTTTAGTTACTAAAATATTACGTTACGGTTTTTGATTAATATAAGCTAGAAAATAAGAGAGTTAGGCCATATAATTATACAGTCGTTTTCAAGTTCAATTGTTTATATTGTTACCATAAATAGGCTAAGTACAATGAAGTAATGATACCATAATATTAGCTAACCTTGCTGAACATAAGGAAATATCTCGTACAATAATAAAATTAATCCAATAGTACAATAAAACAGCATAACAATAATACAATAATACAATAATACAATAATACAATAATACAATAATACAATAATACAATAATAATAACATTAAAAATCATAACAACAGTAATATAATTAAAAAAATGTATCTAAAATATTACAATGCTTTTAGTCAGGAATTAAAGTACTAATTCAGAAAGCTCAAAAAAGATTAAAAAGCAAATAAAAAGCTGTTTTCATTTACAAGTCAAATTGTTAGTGAAACTGAATAATTTGAATTGAATTAGCTTTCTTTTCTTTAATTTTATTAACACATTTTCTTGCTTAAAAAAGGTTTTTACCTGAATTTCTCTTCTTATTGCTTACTTCTAAGTAATGTTCAACATATCTCAAATTTAAGTAAAAATAATAACAATAATAGTTTGAAATTCCTCTATAACGTCGCAACTCCTTATGATTGGTGTTCAGCCCTTCACATAAAATATCACTTAGAATATTCAACTCGCTTGAATCCAAGTCACCTCAATAAAAGTGTATTTTTGTAAAACGATACAAATTAATTGTATAGAATTACTCTATAATTTAACGGGTTTTTTTATTGAAAGTCACGATTGTAGGTTGCAGGCCTAGCACCAAATGATCACCCTACAATTAATCAACGTTGTGTTCTGACTAGTGCTCAACTCCACCGAGCTTCATTACTCATGAGCTGTTCAGTCGATTTGTTTGATTATACCAACTTTTTATCTTAATTAATACAACTTAATCCAACTACACCATCACCACCCGATTTTACTTCATTATTCAGTGTATGTAGTTTATGGTTGGCATGTGGTATCTTACCTTAGTCATTTTCTTGGGTACATATTAATTGTATCTAAAATAGCACAAGTGAGATAATCCACATTTAAATAACATAGTGCTTACCTCTTGTGTAGTATTGTCGATGCAAATTTGTAGTGATGAATATCACATTTGAAACTAAGACTCTCATCTATTATAGAAGCTTAGCGAAGCTGTGTAATCATCATTGTCAATTTTACAATTTTGTTTCAATACATAAATAAGTTTAGTTTTCCTACAAAACAAAGTCGTTTATCGAAGGGACGAGAACATTCATTTATAACAAAACAAAAAAAACAAATGAAATATGATTCGCAAGAATTTCTTTGAAAAAATTCTTTCAAATAAAAAACTATTCAAATAAATCTCAAAATATCTAAAACATTTTTAATAAAACCTAAAAAAGTCTAATAGTTTTGAATTCGTTTTTTTTTCTTTTACTTTTTGTTCACAAAAAAGTAAAACCACAGAAATAATAGATTCATCTTCTTCCCTTGATTTTTTTTACAATTTGAAAAAACTGTTTTCCAACCATTTAACTCCTTATTGTTTAGTTCAGTTAATTTAGTTCCTTTTATGTTGGGTTTCAAAAGGTTCTAAGAGATGACATGATGTTGGTTTCATAGTTGCTAAAATGTATCGTTTTTGAGTCATCGAATTGTTTTAATAATAGAATTTCTAAAATAAAATAAAGTGTTGCTATTGAATCTTCAACGAACCAAACAAACACTTAGAGTGGGAGTCTAAGCAGCAATATTGTTGGTACTTGAAGTTAAAAATTAACAATTGAAGTATGAAACTTCAGTTCTTCAGTCTTCCCTACGAATGATAAAACAATCTTGAACTTGCACATCATTTTAACTTGGTCCTCAACTGATTTTTTAGGTTTTGTGTTTCAATTTTTGATCTTTTAAAATAAAATAAAATTTTTGATCAGTATTTCAATCTATTTTATTTCAAAATATTTAATGTGAGCTAATTAATGGTTCGTTGCAGTAACACATTAGTTCAACGTCATATATATAAACAATTCATTATTCAATCGTACGTAATGTATTTTTTTATTCAATTTTCAATGACTCAAGTATGACGTTTCGGTTTATTTTATGGTATCTACTGATCTACTGATATTTTTTGGCAGTTTTTTATTTATTTCAAATGAATATCAGTATTTGTTTCCAATAATTTCCCCATACTCAATAATAAGAATATTAAATTACAATTTTGCGGACATAAATATAAACAACTGATTGTTCACGTTTGTTTTCGTATTATTTTTGTGTTTCGGCAAATAATATTTTAAACATATTTTGAGTTTTCTAAGTCATTTAATCTACCAATGAAAAAATTAAGTCCTTGAATGCGTACTTGTACCCTCAATACTTGTTAATTAGAATGTACAGTTGGACATGACGAAAAACTTTACAGAGCTTCAGCCTTTCTTTCATGAAACAGCATTACCTTATACGCATTAAAAAACATTGTAATTTGTACTGTAAACGACATTTACTAGTGGTTGTTTTATGCCAACTCTATGAGATACGAAGAAGTTATAATTATTAAAAATACCTTTATTATGTAAAATTAATTATTTTTATAACTATCGAGATGTGATGGTTTATTACACCCGAAAAACAAGTGTCATCTACTATGAATTGTTATCACGAATGTGAAGATCTCATTTATGAAGGTTTTATTACATAATATTTGAGTTTGGACGACAATAAAATATAAAGTTTGTTGTTAATCTTTGATTACGAGATTCTTCTCAGTGTTATCAATCTTATAATTCCGTTAAATGTTGATAACCCGGAGATAAATAGGGAATATTTTCGATTATTATGTGTCATAAACTGAAAATGTTATTCAAACTTAATTCCCATTCACGTGAACATATAATTTATAAGTTTTCATAGCTAAAACATCATTAAATTTTCTCGCTGATTTAAACTTAACTTCCTTATTGTTTATATTTGTAAAAGAAAACGTACCACACTGACTTTGAAAATAGTTAAAAGAAAACTGAAAATAAAATTATCGCTCAAAACACTTTTTTTATTAAAAATTTAAATTAACAACCGCATAAAACAATTTTCAATACTGTTGGTAGAAATCATTGTTTCCTTGAACGGTGAAAATCCGTAGCATTGAATTATCAATGGTTAATTTTTTTAATTGCTTACTAAAAAATAATAAATTATTAAACAAAAAAGGACAAAAATGTCCTTTAGGTACATGTAATGTACTAAACCCTACATACATAGGCCACACTACAAATAGTCTAAGTCGTCCCTTAACAGAACATAAGGATAATGGTGCGATAGAAGATCACGTTAGCGAACCAATATTACAAGAGAGCAGTTAGAACAAAATGTCAAAATTCTAATCAAAATCAATAATAAAAACAAATTGCCAATTTACGAAGCTTTATCAAATCTAGAATATAAGCCAAGCATTAACAAACAATCAGATTGCTTCTTACGAGAACTAAGTTGTTTACGAACAGAGAAAACAATGTCCAACACTTACCAACTCTAGAAACAAATTAATGGAAAGATTTTGTTTAAAACTTTTATTGTCACAAAAAAATTCTTCTACCACAATCAACAAAAACTTTAAAAAAAAAATGTATTTTAAATATAAATTTTAAACATATTAATGCTTGAGAAAGATAATAGCGAATTATCGAAACATGTCGCAAATAAACGAAAATAATTTCGGTCGAACTTCAATCCAGTGTCTAAATGCACACCCAAATATTTTACATTATATATAACAATATATATATAAATAAATATATACATATATATATATATAA
>JARUHE010328225.1:0-11039 GCA_031471125.1 Archaeomysis grebnitzkii | reverse complement strand
AAAACAAACAAGTTATTAAGAAAATAAAAACTTGAACCTTTTGTTGAATGTCCGGACGACGCGGGACGACGACGACGACGGAATAGTAACACCTATGTCTTAACTTCGTTTCACTTGCTCGACAAAAACAGTACTTTACATTCATAGACATAATTCAATCATTACTAAAACAGTTCTAACTCTAACCTTATTTGAAGATTGGAATACCCCTCGGCTCTCAGCACTCGACAAACAGCCTTGTAATGGTCCAAGCCTTTCTTTGCTAGACTCTCTTTAGCAGACGACGAAGGAATGTTCAAATCATGCACATCGCACTTCAACAACTTGGCCAACTGTTCTAGATTTCCAACCAACAGGTGATCATCTTCACACCATCTGAAGAAGAGAAAAATTGCTAATAACTTTTCTTCAAGGTGTTGCTTAAAAGCAGTATTTTATAATGGTTATTTATACTGATAATTCTATTATCTTATTCCTTATTTCCACAGAAATAATAAATTTGAGCTAATGAGCTTTAGTGTGAACTTTAATGGGAGTTTATTGAAGGAAAGCAGTTAAAAATAGTACTTTAGCTACTGATGCAAACATCACATTGATGTAGATAAAAATTGTAAAATGTCTCCCAAATTTAAACTAGAAGTATGACTAGTCACACGAAAGCTTGCCTGAAAAGCAACCGGTAACATATTTTTTTATTATTAAACAAACTTTATTGTGGAACTTCAAATAATTTCACCATTAAGTTAATCACCACTTTAAGCAAGAAATTTGGCTAAGTCAATATAAAATCGATGGTCTTCATTAAATGTCAATTAACATTTATTCAAGGAGGCGCTTGACCAATTTTAGTCAAAATCGCACTTTCGATTTTTTTCATAGCATCAATTAGAAAACGTGATTCTCTTTCAATTGGTATATAATTTATATGAAAAATCCAAATGTTCGAAAAATTGTATTTAATTGAAGTTTTTGTGTTATGAGTAAATGTGTTGGACATAAAATATTAATTGTGTTTTCTGGGAAACTATGTTATTTGATAAAAAAGATATTCATAGACCTATTTTTAAAACATAAAATAATTATAATAACTTAATAAGCATTCAGTACTAAAAATTTTTTCGTCGGTTATTTTGGATATCTAAAGATATATAATTAAATGTGCCCAAAAACAAATTTTTTACTTTTTTCAAAAATTCCCTCACCAAAAACTAGAGCACATATCAAAAAAACAAGGAGATATTTTTCATTACTCGATCACGATTAAAGTGTGAAAATCTAAGTGCTCTATCTTAAATAGTTGTGGTGCCCCGTTCTCTCAAAAATACCCAAGCAAAATGTCAAATGCACCAATCTGCCACCTCACCACTACTCACGTCATCCTGCCAACGAATCCCAGCGAAGTATCACAACATTTTTACCATCACATCCCTCAACGGCCAAGTAATAGCTCCATACAGTAAAGCAGTCCTCACACATGCTCCATATGCCATGCTTCTTTTCTTAAGAAGAATGCCTCGATTCAGCAACAATTTCGAAACTTCTCTCAACTTGTACAAAGCAACCGCAACTCTCACCGTCTCTGCTCATTCCTGACCTGCCTCACAGTCAAACACATCGCCCCTGCACATTCCAACTAACATGGTAATTGTCTCTGCCTATAACCTTGACACCCAACCAGTCCTTTCAGACCAGATCATCACTTGTGACACATTTTTTTGCACTGAGTACAGAGTATGGAATTAATTTAAATCCTCCTACCCCAGGTTCCACATAGCCACCTTCGCTATTCTACCTTTTCTTTTGTTTTTTTATAGTGACAAGTGCCTGAGTATTCTCCATGTTGACTTTCAATCCTCATCTTTCATCCCCATCCTCCAACTCTCAAACAGCCATATAGCTCCTATTTTAGAGTCTACTATAAGGACCAAGACATCGGCATACAACTCCCATGGTCCCTAGCCTCTATATTGCTTAGTGGCCTTTTCTAGCACAGTAAAACCAGCAAAGGACTGTCGTCCTGAACCTTGATGCACCCCAATCGTGATATCAAAATCTTCTGACACTACCGCCAGAGTTCTCATTCGGGTTCTTGACTCCTCATCATCATTAATCTTATCAGCCTCTCTGATCTGTCATGTCTTCTCAATGCCCATACTATAACTTCTCTTGGTATGTGGTTAAAAGGCTTTTCCAAATCTACAAAAATGTGATATAGAATATTCTTCTTCTGTCCAAATTTTTATTGCATCCGCATCATAACAAAAATTGTATCTGTTGTTGATTTTCCCTCTATGAACTAAAACTACCTATTCTTCAACCTACCCTCCAGCCACCGCTCAAAATTTTTCATGCCATGCTCCAAGAGTCTTACTCCTCTATACTTTTCGCACCTTAGGGCATCTCCTTTTCCTTTGTACAATGGACTAATAATATTTTCCAGTCTTCAGGGTTTTTCTCCCCGGGTATTACCATTCTGAATGCCTTTGTTATTTCATCAATGCTAACTTCTCCTAAATTCTTCAACATAAAACTAGTCAAACCCAATGGATCTGATGCCTTTCCATTCTTCATTTTATTCAGTACATTTCTCACTTCTGCTGCTGTAATGTCCTCAATAGGCCCCTCAACTCTCCCAACATCCTCAACCTCATATTCATTAGTTTCATTTAGGAGATTTTCAAAATATCTTCATCATCTTTGCAATATTTTATCCTCTTCAACTTTAATATTATCCTACTCATCCTTAACAAATTTTGCTCCCGTGATATAATTTCCTTCTCTCTTTGTCTGTTTTGCTATTTTGAAAAATTTGGTCGTTCCCTCAACACCATTCAAGTCTTCATTTCACCGTTTCCATGCCATTTTCTTGGCCCTTGCCACTTCCCTCCTAGCTTTCTTCTTTTTCTTAACAAAAGTATTGCATATTTTTGAAAATATCCATATAAACAATTATTATTACACATCCTTTGTTGTAGTTTCAAGTAAACTTAAAATGAGCTTAACTAAAAAAATTGAGTAAGTCAACAAAAAGGTTTAAGTTACATTCATAACAGACTAGCTAATTATAAAAAAAAATATGAGAAACCTACCATGAGAAATAGCACAAAGGAAATAATTAAGAATATGCCTAAGCCATCTAGTTGTTTTAATGTCAATTAAGACTTACCTCATAAACGTGTTCTTATCACGACTAATTAACGTAGACAAGGAACATCTTTTATTTTTCTCTTTCATGATTTTATATCTCTCAAACACATCATCTTCTGGAGCTGTGAATATCTTCAAACATCGACTTCTACTATCATACTCTAAATATTCATCTGAAAAATTTTATATTTAAAGATTTCCGTTTTACATTAATGTACTTTTTGCTTACCTGTTATAGTGCATGCTTTTATAATTTCAATTTTATATTTAAAGATTTCCTCTTTATATTTATGTACTTTTTGCTCACTTGTAGAATTATATTTTATATTCAAAGATTACCGTGTTATAATGATATACTTTTTGATTATAATTTTTATGATATTAATATACTTTTTGCTTATTAGTGGTAGTGGAAAACTTCCATCAAATTTCTTTCCATCTCAATATTGGGGTCATTTAACTTTTTTACATCACACACAACATTGAGTATCTTTTTTGTGATTACTTTGTATCCACAAATAACATACCAACAGTTAAGACAGCTCAATGAGAGTATTTGTCAGACATATACAATATTCTGGAGATTTCGTTTACTTACATAATATAGATATTTTTAAAATATTTTCAATAACTTCTATTAGCTATATTTGCTTCTTTTGAATTTACACAATATTTGTTATGAAAACTAAACTTATATTTATTTACATGAAATATGAAAAGTCTTTGATCTTCTACTAGCCTTCAAGAATGGTGCATAATTTTAGGAAGCTTGGGTAAGGAGTGAAAATAAACTTTCTGTAACCATGAAAAGCCAATGTTGTACAAACTTTTTCCACTGGTACCTGAAATTATTTTTGAAAGAGTAAACACTATGTTAATTTAGATCTGAAGGAGCAGCATATTATAAGCTACAAAAGTTTTATTGAGAACAAACAGTATATGAAAGAAGAAAGAAGATAGCATTGTAATGAAAAGTATGTTCACATCATACGGTTTAATTAGTATAAAGCTAAAGATGGCATTAAATATATTAATGCAGATGGCATAAGACCAACAAATAAATCATGTTTGTAATATAATCATTCAAAAATTAAAATTAATATTAAAGTAACAAAAATAATGTAATTTATGTAGTTGTGATCACATAAAAGTAAATTACTTTTATAGGCCATTCACATACAAGAAGAAGAATCATAAGATAATGCCAGAAAGAAAACAATGCCAAGCATCATCAAAGATGATAGACACCAAGACTGCAGTCATCCTCAATGTACTTCTTTAGGAAAGTTCTATGAAATGACAGACATATTCATGAACACTCGTACACCAGACTTATAATGATTCTCCAACCACTCCAACTGCACTGTTCGATTCACAGGAGCATGATTCCATAACCATTATAGAACTATTACAGTTATTCATCAATGGGCTAAAGAATGTTTCATTCTGAAGAATTATTCAGCCTACAATCTCCTTCATAGTCGGATTAAGATACAAACGTACTTAGTTTTCTTTAGAAGATGAAAATCATGATCTAGTTACACAAAAAACAATTCAAATCACTTTGAATGTTTAAATAATTTAAATTATTCTCAATGGAAATGTAATATAAACAAATGCAATGTTTACTTACTATTGTTAAATTATATAAACCTGAGTTACTGTTAGTTATAGAAAACATTGAATAATACTTACAGAGAATCTTTTAGCATAATAATAAATTCTATTATCTTGTAGATTATAATTTTTGCATTCACTTTCAAAATGTTCTCTTATTTCATCAAGACGAATTTTCTGTAGCTTGAAAAAAGGAAACCCATGTTTAAGGTCTTTAAACAAATAAGGAGAAACAAAATTTTTCAAATGTTCTGAAAGATAACCTGAAAAAGCTTCCATTTAGAAAATATAAACATTCTTCATATTTCAATTTAAGTTTTAATTTTAGTAAACTGAAGTATTACATTTTTTATAATGTAGTTCAATTTTTCAACTAACAAAAAAAAGATATAAAATTCAAGAAATAAAGACTAGAAAATGCTAAACCAGATACAACTTTTAATTCATTCTATCCATACCAGATACCGCAATAGTAACTTAAGTTTCAACTTTGTTTCATTTGCTCATCAAAATTAATCAAAGCATTATAAGTCTCAAAGTGAAAATCGGAAAATAACAAATAATAAAAAAAATGTATAATATTCACAAAAAATTGGCAGGGAAGAAGTTATTTGTATTATATATGTAACAAGTTTTAAGTGATTGTTTTGATAAAATTTTGTTGAAGGTGCGATTTGCCAAAAAATATTATAACTTCCAAAATCAAAAACTTAAAACTACCAAATTAGAAAATATATATTTAGAAATAGCTACAAGTCTTTTAACATCATTTTGGCTCTTATCTCGATAAATTGATTTTTTGAAAAGCCAAAGGACCACATTCACCAATGTCTCGTGTGTATAAAGAACTGTTTATTTAATTATAAAAAATTGACTATGGCCACAAAAAATTTTCATAAAAAGGCTTATATCTCCATAATCATAAGCTTTTTAAAAAAATATCTCGTGGTAACCTTCAATGTATACTTCATAACTGTTAAATTGAGCTGTAAATCATAACTTTGGGTTAAAATACCAAAAACTTGAATATTTTTGATACAACTACTAAGCCTACAACAAAGATGAGACAATAGTAACAACTTACTAGAGCTTGGCTTCTGGCATGCTCAATACAAATTATCCCTTCAAATGTTAATGATGTTATAATAAAAAAATTCTGTAACTCAAAATACAAATTTTTGTTAAATGTGAAATTTGGAAATAGAATTTTTAAAAAAAACAGATACAGAAGGAAGCAATTAGCAAGAGTTATTGATAGTAAACAACTTTAATAACAACAAGATATGACATTTAAGTTTAAACAACAGAAATTCTAAAAATATTGAACAACTTGCCAATCATACCTTTTTGGAAATAAATGTAACAAGAACAACAACAATTAATCAAAATAATTAATAAGAAGGCTCTAATACCTGGATTCACTTCAAGCACTTCTGGGCAGAGAACCAAATTGTTTTTCTCTATTTTGAATGAACTCACAACATCTAATGTCTTCATTATGATTGTATTTGGAATGTAATGAATCCTTGAATTGTCTACCATTTTTAAAGCTTGACCATGAGTCAATCCAAATTCATTTTCCAGTCTTGAGACAACTTCTGGATAGGCCCTCCTCTGGAAAACCATTCAAAATATACAACTTGCAACATATATTAAGCCTTGATCAGTCCCTTAGTGGGATTTTATCAATGCTGTCTGGATATGTGGGATTTTACTGCAACCCTTCAGACCACAAACAGCATTTACGATCCCCATTCTCTTTGTAACATATTCACATGACTCTCCTTCAAAAGCAAGCAATCTCAGATTGTAATTACAGAAACTGCACTAGTGCTATAAAAATATGTCAAATCAAATATTAAAGATCAAACCAATTATCTTATCGTTTTTTAATTGTGTGGTCCAAAAGGTAATGTATTTTTTTATTAGCAAAAAGATTATATTGTTATGTTAATTCATTGGAAATTTAAAGTACTTTAAAGTACTTTTTAAAAAATATGATATATACCATAAATTTAAATAAAACAAGAAAGACAACATCAGAAATGCTATGTTTATGTAGTGCTTCACTACGCATGCTCAACAAAAATTGTAGAATGAAGAGCAAAAAACTTCAATATTTACTTTTATCTAATGTATGTCAGCAGGACGATGGTGACAACAATGACAAACTACCCATGCATGCTATTTGTAGTACAGCATCATAGATGGATATTTTTTTTTTAATTTGATGTGCCTGGGGTGTCAGATTTTTACTAGTTCTAAAAAACAAGTGTGGACAAGTTTGAAAGTTCTACAAAGATATATTTACCCCCACCCATCTATGATAATCCATATTAAACTCTAAAATATATAGTTTTAGTCCAATTTTTCAACCTGTACTTCATTATTAGCATAACTAAGGAAAAATAATCAGTTGTGCAGTAAGTTTCGCTCACAAAGCACGGGTTGCCAAAACTAATAAACTTTTTTGTGAGTATAATATGGTATAACAGACTAAATAAAACCCCAGGGTAAAAGTTTTTAAGCTAGATTTTTTAATTTAAAAAAAGTGTTTCTTCCCTAAATTACAAACTTTAAAAGGGGAAGGTGTGGAAGGTATTATCAAAATACTCTCAAATTTTGGGATTTATTTTTTTAGGATAAGTAAAAACCTGACACCACAGGCATATCCAATTTAAGGAAATGTAATTTGGCCCCACCCTAATGGTTACCGTAAAAGCTACATAAAACTTTCATTTATTGTTAAGTAAATGCATATAAAAAGATTAAAAAAATGTTATAAAAGAAAAATATATATCTTCATACAAACTTACAAGAATGTCAATTTGTTCATCATCATCATCTATATTGAAATCCACTGAAAACTTTTCAACATCGTCCTCATCATCCAAAATGTCAACATAGTGGGATGTTCTATCATCTTGATTATAATGACTGTATCTTTTCACTAAGACTGAGGAATGGAACCAATTCTCATATATGTTCTTTTTAGATTTGTTATTTAAAAATCTGTTGAAAAACTAATTATTTGTAACATGATTTATTTTTTTAAAGCTTCAAGTTAGTATAAACCCAATTAAAAATCATTGTTCAATGATATTGTAGCACCTAACAAGTTCACATTGTCTTACTGTATTAATGTTTTTCATATGCATTGGGTAGTACTAAATTAAATTTTAACCAATTATATTTGTTTATGTTTTTAATTACATAATTTTTAAACAACTGAAGCTAACATACCTTTGGTGTGAATAATTACAATCATGACAAACTGTTGATATTCTTTGCTGTAAATCTTTGTAGATTATTTGTGAGGGAAAATAATTTCCTAAACAAAATCTTCGAACTGTATTGATAAGTGGTAGCATTTTTCTGAAAAGTTTCAAAATGATTTTAGGTAATAGGATTAATTTACTTATTTAAAAATTATCTAGAAATTTGCTAGTTTTTCACATATTTCAATAATCAAGTAAACAAACATCAAGTAAAAGGAATGGTACACAAACTACTTAAGCTTATGAGACATTCTATGAAAGAAAAGTTCAAAATGTTACAAAAATTAATAAGAAGAATAATTATTGACAGGAATGTTACATATTATTACGACTCTCATTTAAAAATAGTACAAAAAATTAATTCTCTTAAGCTGTATAAATCATGTTTTTGAAAAAATGTTAAAACCTCTCAAAATTACAGTTCAATATATTTATCAGAACAAGTTAACTAAGGTAAAACATTCTTCTAATTTGTGATTTCTTACTCTCAATAGATTAAATAGAATAGGTCAACAATTATGAACAATATGTTTTTCACAAAGTTTGATGACATCACAATACAGTAGGCCAACAAATCATATTGTAAAAAATGGTATGATATCACTATTGAGATGTGCCAACTTGAATGGAGTGAAATAAACTTAATGGAAAAAAATATGAATACTAAAAAACTTAAAACTTTAAATCTAAGATAACAGTTTTGAGATGAAAGGAAAGTTGAGAAATAAAACAAAAACCAAAAAATCATAAAGAGGTGCATTTATGAATAAAAATTAATTATCTATGCATTTGTCTAGAAAAATGATGTATAAAACAAATTCAGAAAGAAACAACATAACTTAATTGTTTTTTAGAAATCTCTAAAAGTGTTTAAAAATTTCAAACCTATGTTTCTGGGATATGAAAAAACTGCCAGATTATATATTGGGGTGAGTGGCTCTACTTTTTATTTCAACAACCAATTATAGATCAACAATATATTTTAACAGTAGTCAGTTAGGATAGTTAGAACAGAGAAGCATGTTGATTTTTATTTTTGTCCTGTTTAGTTTGTATGTAAGATTTGTAAGTTTTTGGCACTCTGCATATCTGTATTTATACAAGTATTTTTTCTGTAAAACAAACTCATGCCACCTACAAACGGTAAACGTTGACGACATTCCATAAAATTATTACACAAATAAAATTATTACCAAATTGTTTGTTTTTAAATCCTTTACAAATAATGTTAAATAAACTTATTGGGGAAATTTATGGTTCGCCTAGAAAATTAAAAAAAAAATGTTATTTCAAGCATCTGCGCCATTACTGTTGCATTAGTTTATTAGGCTACGTTAGGGCTAAGCCTTTCGAAGTATTGCAATTTATATTCATAGTTATGTAGCCTAAAAATACTTTAATAATTAAAGATTTTAATAATTAAGTATGAATGAAAAAAAGACATAAATTTTGTCATCTAGAAAAAGAAAGAATGAAACGCTTCACAATATAGCCTAGATTCGTTCGGTTTGTATTTGCATTAATTGTTATGATTAGCTGTTTCATTCTATTTTTATAGTTATTTGATTTACATTCAAATAGTTTTTTAATGCTAGGTTAGGTTAGGTTAGTTTACTTTAGTTTTAGTAAGATAAGATGTTCTGTTTGTTACATTCAATGGCGTGTTCAAATATGAAACTTTAAACTCCTTTTAAGGACTTAAAACCTAATTTCTGCTGGATTTAACTTTCATATTCGTTCAAAACACATCAAAATCTTTAGGAAAAACTTATTTCCTATGTCGAAATATCATTATGGAATGTCGTCAACATTAACCTTACAATCTATGTTGCTTGATTGTATGGCAAAAAAATACATCTCACTCATGTAGTAGGCCTAGTTAACGCTGGCAACATTAAACAGATATGCATTCTAGATGCACTACAATATCATCCTAGGTGATCTTGTACTTGTTCTCTGCATGTATGATATAGAATGCGCTTTGCCAGTTATTTGTAGTGGAAGATAGGTAAAAAAATGTAAAGTCCGATTAAATACAAGTACATCAAATTTAACTAAATTTATTGTTACAATATTTAGCAACCATTGATTGTCTTTTGTGGTATTATTTCAGATTTGCCTAAGAGAATGCATATTGTTTAAAGATTTTGCCAAGAGTTTTTGCACTTGGCAACAAAAACAAATAACAAGGGTTGATTCAAAAGGGCAAAATCACTGAGCCAAGAGCACACTCAGAAAGGACAGTTTATGACACCCTGTAGTGAAATATATTCATTTTGCTACAAACTGTTGAAATAAATGCAATTTTAAATTAATTATAACATGTTATATATAGCAAATTGAAATTGTATGTCCGCCATTATTTTTTTAATGGTCCTCTTCAGGGTGTCACAAATGAGTGTTTTTTGTATTTGAGATTTTATTTTTGCATTCTTTTTCCCAATATTTGTCACAAAGTGGCCCATTTCTGCAATAAAAATTGAAAAATGGCAAAAGTTTCCTGCACTCCCAAAGCCAAAATTTTGAAAATTGACACCCTGTGTTGGTATACATGCGAGCAGTTTCCTACGTAAAATAAATTCTACATTTTATTAGTTATTTTTAATTATAAGGTTTTGGCATGCCAATATTTCCATAAAATTTAAAACCATATCAACAAAATATGGTATTATTCAACATGTACATTTTTAACATTGTTTGGAGAAAAATATGAAATGTTTGATCCAGAGCAATGTGAAAAAAATTTTCGTTCCAGATTTATTATCCTTTTCAACAAGTTTTCTTAAGCAAGTGTATTTCTTTAATAAAGAACTAAAACAATTCTATTTAGTTCATTAACAATTCGGCTTTTGACTCAGTAGCAGGGCATTACCATTTTTTCCAAGCTGTTCAAGGGTGCATTAACTTCAGAAATTTCTGGTGGCAGAGTGCATATACTTTTATTTATAAAGAGATTTATAAAACAAAAATTGCTATCAATATGAACAAAACATTTCA
>JARUHE010328214.1:0-11039 GCA_031471125.1 Archaeomysis grebnitzkii | reverse complement strand
GTAATAGATCGCAAGGTCATCGGCATATAAGGAGCCTTGTACTCCATGTGGTAGTTGTTCCAGTAGGCCTTTCATTGGAATTATAAAACAAGTTGCACTTAAAACACCTCTTGCTAGCACAATCACAGCAACCAATGTGATTGAATCTTCGAAAATAATTAGCAATATTTTTAGGTGAACCAAACCTAATATTTATGATAAATAAAATTTTAAATTAATGAACATTTGATTTTATTTTTGCTTGTTTTTAACTTCTTGAAGGAATAATAAAAAAAACATCTTTGTTAACTTTGTTTATCTATGAAGAATAATTACAATTACTTTATTATTAATCATAAATTAAAATAAGCTCATCCAATAAAAATTAAGAAATACAATAAAAGGAATTGGAAATAATGTATTTTAGGAATTATCTAAATTTAAGACTTAATAAAACTTAACAATTTGTGATTTATGATACATTAATTACATATGAACATATGATAGAACTATCTACCATAGGAAGCAATAGAACCTTTTTCTGATAACAAAATACAATTTTTTTAATGAAGCTCCAATCTTGACAAACTTTTAAACCTTAAGGTTTGTATGGCTTATCCCTTATCAAAGATTTAATCTTTTTAAGGTGCATGGCACTAAAAACTAGAATAATTTTTAATTTTCTATGGTTTCCTTGAAATTTTGTTCGGACTACTTCAAGTTGAGTATTTTTTGTAAAACTGTTACCCAATCTCATTGAGATGTTATAGGCTGACTTAGTAAATAATTTACTCAGTGAAAACTTGAACGAGTATTGCATTCATCATGAATATTATCATCAAAATGTATCGGAATAAGCTATGGCAAATTACGAATCAGTTCTCATTGTCATGAGGTGAAAAATAAAATGTATTTACAAAGGCAATTCACTAAACAAAAAATTGCTTCAAAAAAATGAACAGGACATCATTTCACAAACAAACCTTGTTGTTATTAAAGACCATTCAAAATTTGTATGTGGGACAAATAAAATATCCTTCCAAGAATGTTTTTGATTTGCTCTGGAGTTCATGAGCAATTGAAATTTTCCATGTTTGGCATTTTATAAAGCACTAGTTATTAATTTAATAATTTGTCAACATTTATATTATTTTACCGACATACAGTGGAGAAAAAATGATTGAGAAAAATAATAGATTTTCAATGAGTTTCTTTGAATTTAAAATTTCTAATCCAAATATTTGTCATGGAGAAAAAGTAACTTCTCTTAACATTAAAGCAAGACTTTTAAACTAACAACTTTCTTTGTAGATAATATATTAAAGCATGTTTTTCTTACAAAAAAAATTTTTTGGGGCACACAAAATAATATGTAATAATCTGCAAAACAGATAACAAATAAAGCTACTTCTATAAACAAATGAAGTCCTGTAAAAATATAAACATTTATTATAACTTATGTCTAAAATAAGAATAATATATCGAGGGAAAATATTTACAAAGTATGAATATATATGCAAGGTATTAAACTCGAATTTTAACCCTAATAATTAGCTTATGTAAGTAAGATGTATAACAAGGGAATAGATTATAGTCGACAATTCAAACAAATCTAATCCGAAACTTTTCTATTATTAATTTAAATTAGTTTAAATTAGAGCTATGGAGGAAATATGAATAAAAGAAGAAAGTCTGGCACGTTAAAATGATGAAAAAGTAGGGGTGATAGAAATGTTAGGAAAAGGAAATATCATGAAAAAAATTTCAGGAATGAAGGGTCGCAGCAAAATCAAGAGAACATTTATATATTTTGATGAACACTTTACAGAACCTCTATACAAGGGATTGCCATAACTTATGGAGTTGTTACAATTTAACATTTTTCATCCAGTTTAGCTTAAACATAACATTGGCTCTTCTATTTCATCATGATCGAGCATTTGCTCTCAAAATTCCAATAAACCATTAACTTGCACATTCTTGTGTAGTGGTCCTTGATGTTTATTGGAATTTACAAATACATGCTATGGTCAACAAAAAAATTGTGGGACATTAATTTTAGTTTTTATGGCAGCAACAGCATGTTTTGAGACTTGTTTTGGAGGGCAAAAAGTAAATCATAAACAGACACTGGTGAAGCTTTTCTTCAACCATTTCTGTCTATAGGAATTATTTAAAGACCCAAGTTATTATTTGGTTCAAAAATAACTTCAAGTTATTCAGACTTTAGGACAATACATAATGTGAAACAAAAGACATTACAGAACCGTCACTAGATTTCAATACTCTGTAATAATTGATAAAAAAAACCTTTGCAGAACAAATAACTATTGACAAACACCATAAATGTATATTTTATTACTGAGCATATTCAAAACAATTTTATAATGTAAGCTGATATAACAATTTTCTTTAGCAGGTTGTTCATGGTCTTCATTTTTGATAAAAGAAGCCATTCTTTTACTTTGTTTAATTTAAAAGATTAAATTATGTTAAGATGATGTACTTAAAAATTGAGAGTTAAATAGTTAACCAGCATGGTTGAGTTATATAAATTTAAAAAAAAATGTTAAACTTCATAATAATCCAATTCTTGAAAACGATAAATTATTATTTTACCGACATACAGGGGAGACAAAATGATTGGTAAAAATAATAGATTTTCAATGAGTTTCTTTGAATTTAAAATTTATATATTTCTATATTTGGAAGATGGGCGAACATAAAAAATAGATGTTTGTATCAGAATAAGTATGTTTACAATTTTGTGGTTTTATTCGATAAACAATTAAACCTAATTTCCATTTTAAAGCATTGGAATCCTTATTTACAAATGGTATTTTAAATCTATACTGTAATCAAAACTAAATAATTACAGGAAATAGTTTATCATAAACATAAAAGTGGGCTATATTAAATAAATAATATGGTATCTCTTTTATAAAAAATATGTAGTTGAAATGTATACATGACAAAAAAATCGACCTTATTAAATTAATTTTCATATTTATCTGTGTTTTGTAGTATTTGGATTAAATTGATGCTAAAAAAATATTTTGAAGTAAGAAAAAATGTGTTTTCATTGAAATACTAACAAAGTATATTTTGCATTCACATTTTAGCTATATCAATTAAGCATCGGTATTTATGAAAACTTAGTTCATATAAAATGTACATTTCTAACTAACGAGGAAAATGTAAAACGTTCAACATTTATATTACATGAACAAATGAATATATTAATGCAAGCAAGTGTATGAAAACGTGAATAAATTCCACCAGAATACATAAATAGGATGAACACTTAAACTAACAAGTTCAGACCTTCAAAATGGCAAGAGAAGATGAATGGCAAAACGTTTGTACATAAACGACTAATTATTTCTAGGAAGTTGATCTGATAAAAATTTGTACAAGCTAATCTTTGAATATTTCTAATTCAATCTACAATATGATATGTTCTAAGTATTTCTGAATCCATCAACTAAATATTTAGACTAAAACAATATTCATATATTACTTGAACTTCACAGAAGTGTAAAAAATCAGTATTGAGCTCTAAGATTGAATACATGTATAAAAATTATTTCTGTAAAATTTGATACTGGCATTACAATTTTGTTAAATAGTTTTCTCCTTTTTTTTTGTTTAGCTAAAGAATTTTCTCAAGTTTACTGAAAAAAAAAACTTAAACAATTTATATATTGAATGCAAAGAACTTTCTTTACAGTCAATACTTGTAATCTTAGCAATCATTCTATACACATTAATTTTATAAATATCTTCTAAAAAAGATAACTTTGGATATTTTGTCCATGCATATTTAAAATAATTAGCATAGCTATGTACAAGTAATACTATTAATAAAAGGTCTGCTTTATATTATATAGAATGAAAGAAGCATAATAGGGTCAACATAATCGAACTTGTAAAGGAAAACCTAGCATTGTTCATCCATTTTATGTGTTCATAACCTATGTACAAAACAATCAAATGTGATCATTTTTAGTCTTAAATCAAAACTTATTTAATTCTAATATAAAAATTTATATCATTTAGTATAATTAATAATCAGGTGAACAAAGATTATGTAAAACATTGAAGGCAATGATATATATATATATATATATATGTGTGTGTGTGCATGTCAGCCAAAATAGAGCAAAAAAAAGTTAAATTTTAGTGAATTAAATTATTTTTTTTAGTTATTTGATCAACATATTTACCCATCAGCAGAATCTAATGTTACAATGCCTTTAAGACTGTTAACCTAGTGGTCACGAAATCAACAATTGCAACTTCTACATAGTTCTGACACTGTTAAATGAATAAGTAACTTTCTTGAAACTTGGAATATCAAACAAATAGGTTTTGATACAAATGCTTTTTAATTTCTATTTATAAATTTATACTTGACATCTTACATAGACCAGAGCTGCCATGAAAAGCAGCACTGCTGCGTAAACAAAACTTTAAGAAGGTACACCTAATATAAATATAAACAAATAATTTAAATAAAAAAAATTTAATAATAAAAACTTCAAAAAGGAAACCAGGAGAAGATCCTATGGCCTCTTGGTCTTGGTAGGTGTGAGCAAAGGCCCTTACAGTGAAAATAGATAGTGTCAAACCATTGCAAGGTTGCATTTAAATAAGGATTATAGTCATCCTGTCATATGCAATACAGGTTATAGCTAATATTGAAGAATTTTGCCAATTGATGCTTGCATATATTGAATAAAATTATTTGTTAATATTAATTTGATATTGTAAAAACATCATCCAATATCCAATGCCACATGTTCCACCTACTATTCTCTTAATTAATGTAAAATTGCAATTGCATGTAATTTCTAGCATTGTACTTCCATTTATAAACATTATAACAAGAATACTTATCATCAAAAACCTTAAGATTCAAATAATGCCACACATAAAAGTTGATCTTTTGTAGAAGTGGAAAGAAAGAAACTAAACAATGCAAATTTGTTTTTAAATACATTAAATATTGCACAATAGAGAAAAGATAAAAAATATATTTTGTAACTTTATTTATTCCATTTTGGCAGACATAGAAAAAAAACTTGGATCTAAATTTAACCAGCCATGTTTGCCTTTTCTCGACACTTGTTCATGATGGCACGAAGTTGGAATTGTTTTCTGGAGAGCGATCGAACGTGCTTCAGAAAAGAGTCAAGGTCGATGATGTCCCTGCGCAACGCCTCACCCAAGTAGTAGATTGCGTCTTGTGTTGCTTGGTCCTCTGCATATGCATTCAGCAGTCTGCAGAACAAAAATATTTTTAATAGATTTCTAAATGATAAACAGTTGTGGGTAAATGAAAATATTTTAAGGTGAAAGACTACAAATTAGAAAAAAGCCTAGAGTAGATTTATAATTAAACATCAAGTTGATGAGAGATAATATACAGCTCAGAAGAGATAAACTATATTTTCAGCAGCAATGGCAGAACAATAATTCTCAGCTAATAAAGTTAATTTAAAGAACTATTTCAGAATCAACCCCTTATGGGTTTATAGCGGAGACATCTGAATTCAACAAGTCCATAAACACCATAAACATTTTTATTTTAATAAATTCCAGTTTTATAAAAACATATTCAAGAAAGATTTACCCTAATGCATATATATTTCATTTATGTTAAATCACTGAAATAAAAATAATGTTCAGTCTACTTTTGAATGAAAAAAGCAAGTTGTTAATTCCTTAACAACAACTATCAAAAATAACTCCTAGAGTGATGCCTTATATCTTTACTAAAAACAAAATCTCTAATTAAAATATTAAAAATAAAACTATATAAAAAATGATAAAAAATTCTAATGAAAACATTAAAAACAAAATATTGAATTAAAGTATTAAAAACACTTTCTGAATTAAAATATGAAAAAAAATCTATTAAAAACACACTGTTTATATAGAGGTGCAGTTGTAGTCACAGCTTCATCAACGTCCAAAGGCTCTGTAGCCGAAGAAAGTCTTGACAAGACGGTCGACATTTCTCCTTCTCTCTCCTTCAGCAATCTCACACTCTTGTCCAATTCTCCCTAGAGAGACAAGAAATTCAAAATCATACGAGGGAGAACAAATTTGGTGATGATTTTTCAAGTAATTCAAAATCACACGAGGGAGAACAAATTTGGTGATGATTTTTTAATAAGAATACAGAGACTGAGCTATTGACATAAAAGAAAAACAACTAAACTAATTTTAGTATCTGGACTTCATGTCAAAACATGATAAAGTATTGATTTATTACATTGAAGGACAATTATATCTTCAACTCGAAGATATTACTGTTTTACAATATGACTTATAACAACACTGTAACGAAAGTTCAACCATATTTAAAAATAGCAACAACTTCAAAGCATTCCCATATATTATCATTATAACCCATATTTACACAGCAATAGATCTACCATATTTTTCTATAAAAAATCAAAGGTGTCAAAGATAATTAAATAAACATATGAATAAATGGGTGTATACTGGGTGCTGGAACCTGTGGGTATTTAATTTAACTAATGAATGAGAAAAAAGAAGAATAAAAGAAAATTTTTAGACTTTAGATGGAATGAGACAGAAAAATCAAGATGTAATTGATAATACCCAACAACATTGCGTTAGGTCCACAACCAATGTAAAGACATTTCTTATCCAAATGAAACAGACTACTCACAAAAATGTTCTGTCTGTTAGAATTAATATTTTTAGTCCTATTAATTAACAATTTAGTAAGGTATACTAAAATTGTGTATGTTTGTAAGACTCTCGTGGCTATAAAATGTAACAGATGTTTATTGTTGCATTTCCATTTTGTAGGCAGAAGATTCTAACAAACATACACATTTTTAGTAACCCTTACAAGCCTTTGCCCACTGTAGGGTTAATGTTATAACTTTTAATCTAAGTATTTTGATCAATAATTTATGAACTGCAAATAAAATCTATAACAAAATTTTCAAACTCGTGAGATTCCTAATTATATTGACTGCAGATATTCCTTCCAGTACCTGACTAGTTAATTCTCACCTGTTCCTGCTCTAGTTTGCCAATGAGACCTTCGAGTTTCCCTTTTCCTTGTGTAAGATCGGTCTGTTGTTGTCGTAGAACGGAAACTTCCGCCTGGGATGCTCCGTAAATTTCGCGCAGGCGAATCCGCACCCTGTCTGTGACAGCCGATATCAACGACAGTTTAATGTGTTCTTCTGTTATTGTTCCCGTACTTGGAGTTCCACCGGCAATGCTTGTGCTTATTGTGGGTGAGGGATTCAAGCCAGGATTGATGCTCGCATCAGCACTCTGAGTAATAGAAATTATAGATTTTTATACATGTACAGTATACATATAGAAATATATTATTATTGTATTTCTATTATTATACGTCATGTATATTCGCTTGATAAGCATAATTAAGCGAGGTTTTGTAAACAAACAAATCATTGACCTTTAGGTCATTGATCTGTATGTTCATATGTTCTTATAATTTTCTCTCATTACAATCAGTATTGAGATAGACTTTGTAATATTAAGTTCACTAAATAAAATGAATAACTTGTAGTTTATTTATTCATACCCATATATGTAACATTTGTATTATTATTGTTTACTATTGTATTATTCTTGTTTATTTTATTTATTTTTTATTAGTATTGTTTATTTCGTTTGTTTTTTATTATTATTGTTTTTTTTGTTTTTTTTTGTTATTGTTTATTTTTGTATTATTATTGTTTACTTTTGTATTATTATTGTTTATTTTTTATTAGTATTGTTTATTTTGTTAGTTTTTATTATTATTGTTCATTTCGTTTGTTTTTATTATTCCTGTTTATTTCATTTATTTTTATTATTATTGTTTATTTTATTTATTTTTATTATTATTGTTTATTTCGTTTGTTTTTGTTATTATTGTTTATTTCATTTTTTTTTGTTATTATTGTTTATTTTATTTACTTTTTATTATTATTGTTTATTTCGTTTGTTTTTATTATTATTGTTTATTTCGTTTGTGTTTTATTATTATTGCTTATTGTTATTATTTTTTATTATTATTTTTATTTTGTTTGTTTTTATTTTTATCGTTTATTTATTTGTTTTTTATTATTAATGTTTATTTTTTATTATTATTGTTTACTTCGTTTCTTTTTATTATTATTGTTTATTTGATTTGTTTTTTATTATTATTGTTTATTTTTTATTATTATCGTTTATTTCGTTTGTTTTTTTATTATTATTCTTTATTTATTTTTTTTTTGTATCATCGTTTATTTTTTGTATTATTGTTTATTTCTTTGTTTTGCATTATTATTGTTTATTTTTGTTTATTGTTATTATTATTGTTTATTTGTATTTATTGTTATTATTGTTTGTTTTTGTTTGTTATTATTATTGTGTTATTTTCAATTTCTTTGTTATTATTGTAGTTTGTTTTTTCTTTATGATTGTTTTTGCCTTTTTTTCATTGTTATTGATTGTTTCATTTTTTTGTTGTTATTATTATTGTTTGTTTCATTTTTTGTTGTTGTTATTATTGTTCAATTTTTCTTTATTATTGCTATTTTTGTATTATTATTGTCTGTTTCATTTC
This sequence comes from Archaeomysis grebnitzkii, assembly GCA_031471125.1. Taxonomy (NCBI): domain Eukaryota; kingdom Metazoa; phylum Arthropoda; class Malacostraca; order Mysida; family Mysidae; genus Archaeomysis; species Archaeomysis grebnitzkii. The sequence goes on along the minus strand of JARUHE010328214.1, from coordinate 2,449 downwards.
ATTAATAGTATTATTTTTCGTTTCATTTGCTTTATTAGTATTGTTATGTTTAATGTTTTTGTATTGTAATTAATGTTATGGTTTATTTAATTTTTTCTATATAATTATTGTTATTGTTTGTTTTGTTATTATTATTCTTTTTTGTTTTGTATTTATGTTTATTTTGATTTTATTATTACTGTTTTTATTATATTGTTGTTATAATTATTGTTTATTTTATTTTTATTATTATTATTATTGTTTTTTATTATGCTTCGTGTTTATTTTATTTGTGTTATTACTATTTTATTTTATTTATTTTGTTTTTGTTAATTATTTTGTTTTCTATTATAACTAAAATTATTGTTTTTTCTAAATATTATTATTAATTATAAGTCAACAACAGATGCCAACAATGAACAACACGAAAATGAAGTCAACGATAAGATAACAACAATGAGAAGTTCCACTTTCAAGAGGCGGTTCTTCACCTTGCTTCAGGAATACCTTTTTTCGGAAAATCGTAAATAAAAAACATTAAACCTTTTATTATATATTGTAAATATATTAAATATTTTATTAAGCTTAAGATTTTTGTTATGAATATGTTACATGTTTCGGAAAATCGTAAATAAAAAACATTAAACCTTTTATTATATATTGTAAATATATTAAATATTTTATTATGTTTAAGATTTTTGTTATGAATATGTTATAGATGTCGAGAAAATATTATTAATGTAATTTTTTTATTTATATTGTGATTATTGTAAGTATATTCCTTACTTAGCCAGTTTTTGTGCTATTGAAGGTTTCTTGTATTGTTTAAGACTTAAATAAAGTTTAAGTCTAAGTTCATTGTTTATTTTATGTTTGCCATAAATAATATTATTGTTTATTTTTTTTTTATAAATAAGAGTTTGTTAATTTTATTTGTATTGTAATATATTTATTTCACACTTATTTTAATTATTTTTTAATTCAATTTTTGTTATAGCCTAAGTTTTAATATTTTTAGTAGAAATCCTGAGTTATGAAGTGTTGGTTGTTTCATAACTTACAGAGATTTTGCATCTCAGGAAGACAGGAACAAATGAACAGTTTTCTATGATTTGAATCATAGAAAATGAATGTAATTTATTTATAACCATAACTTTCTTGTTCTGCGCGTTTTTAAGTATAAAGTTTATTAATAAAACAACTGTAGGTAAATATTATATATAAATCATTTATAAGTAAACTTTATTTATAAATAATTTGTAAGTAAATACTATATTTAAATAAAAAGATTAATGTATGAAAGTATTAATTGAATGTAGTAATACTATTAAAATGAAATACATAATTTAAAAAAATAAAGTGAAATAATTATGCAACTATATGGTAACTAAACTGTTGTCAGAGTTGCTATATTACCCATTAAAGTTACATTAAAACCATAATAAAATTTAAATTGTCCTATCTACTATTTTCACAAAATTTACTTTCTGTACCACTTGAAATACAAAGATTAGAAGATTTTATAATTCATGTACTTCATAACTCAGATTTTCATCTTTACATTTATTTTTGGGTAATCTTTTGTTAGTTACATCCTCGAGTTTCTTTGATGGACGTTTTAACGTTAGACAGCGGTGGAATCATTTCCCAAAAATAAACAAACAAACAAACAAACAAATAATCTATTTCAAACAAACCATAAACAAACAAACAAACAAACAAACAATATTTTTCAAACAAACCATAAACAAACAAACAAACAATCTATTTCAAACAAACCATAAACAAACAAACAAACAATCTTTTTCAAACAAACCAGAAACAAACAAACAAACAAACAAACAAACAATCTATTTCAAACAAACCATAAACAAACAAACAAACAAACAAACAAACAAACAATCTATCTCGAACAAACCATAAGCAAACTAAACGTAATAAACAAAAGATATCATCTGGTGAGTCTTTTCAAACCCTACACAAAATCATTGTTAGAGTACACTGATACTGACTGCTATACGAAAGAGTTGGGAAGAAGTCACCGTCGTTTGAAGGAAATGGAAACAAAATGCTAGCTGTATCGTTCGAATTGATGAAGCCGAGCTGAAACTGACTTTTGAAGGAAAATTAACTAAATAAAATAGCCTTCTTGGTTTCGGATTAAATGTGGGACCGTTGCATAGAGACTGTCATTCCGGGCAAGCCTATACACCCACAGAATATTCTATGCAGATGGTTCTTTACGACGCATTACTATACAGTCTACCGGGATTGGTGGTTTCTTATAGAAGCCAAAAATTAAGGTAGTATTAAAAAAAGAAAAAAAAACATGCAGGTTAGCCAAAATAAACTCTACTTCATTTTTAGTCGCTCGTTAAAGAAGAGAGATATATTTTACGACTTTGCGGGCATTAATGTAAAGGAAATTTTTAACCTGCTGCCCTCAGCCGTCCAGGGTTCGCTCTTCAAA
>JARUHE010328203.1:0-11041 GCA_031471125.1 Archaeomysis grebnitzkii | reverse complement strand
AATGAAACGTTGAGTACAGGTTTATTGTGGAATAGTTATACACAGACGTTTCATAAACGTTAAGCAATGGTTGGTTGGAACAACCTTGTTTTAAAACATTCATATAACTCACATCCAAAATAAAAATATTTTGCTTTCAGTGTTTTGGCAAATTTATTTTCATTTATTAAAAAAAAATTTCGTACAATTTCAAACATAAATGGAGTATAAAAACAATGTTTTTATTCTAATATTTTTATATATGTAGTTTATTCATTGGGATTTCATGAAATCATTAGGATTCTATTAAATTATTAGGATTCCATGAAATCATTTGGATTCCATGAAATCATTACGTTGCCTTGAAATCATTAGGATTCCAAGAAATCATTAGGATTCCATGAAATCATTAGGTTTCCATGAAATCATTAGGTTGCCTTGAAATCATTAGTATTCCATGAAATCAATAGGTTGCCAAGAAATCATTAGGATTCCTTGAAATTATTAGGATTCCATGAAATCATTAGGTTGCCATAAAATCATTAAGTTGAATTGAAATCATTAGAATTCCTTGAAATAATTAGGGTTCCATGAAATCATTAGGATTCCATGAAATCATTAGGATTCCATGAAATCATTAGGATTCCATGAAATAATTAGGATTCCATGAAATCATTAGGATTCCATGAAACCATTAGGTTGCTATAAATCATTAGTATTCCATGAAATCATTAGGATTCCATGAAACCACTAGGTTGCAATGAATCATTAGTATTCCATGAAATCATTAGGATTCCATGACATCATTAGGATTCCATAAAATCATTAGGATTCCATGAAATCATTAGGATACCATGAAATCATTAGGATTCCATGAAATTGTTAGGATTCCATGAAACCATTAGGTTGCTATAAATCATTAGTATTCCATGAAATCATTAGGATTCCATGAAATCATTAGGATTCCATGAAATTGTTAGGATCCCATGAAACCATTAGGTTGCCATAAATCATTAGTATTCCATGAAATAATTAGGTTACCAATAAATCATTAGTATTCCATGAAATCATTAGTATTCCATGAAATCATTAGGATTCCATGAAATCATTAGGTTGCCAAAAAATCATAAGTAACAACATATTATATGTGAATTAGAGATTACAATTAAACCAAATTTAGAAATCATAAGATGAAAAAATATATATATAAAATAATGCATGGCGATAATTTTTTTTAAGAATATTAACTTGTTGAGTATATTATATCAATAATTTATATATTTAAATGTTAAATTAAATAATACAGTTGTTAACATTGTATCGAAGGGTTCAATAGACCTACTTTCTTTGTTTTGTAACACTAGCTTGTTTTGTATCACTGATGTTACATAAGATGGAGTAAGCCATTATATTATGTATCACCGGTATTACAAGTAACGGTTAAAGTGTTAACTGAAGTTGTTCAGATGTTGCAACAACATTAAATATTTTAAACATTAGCTAAATAAAAAAAACATATGTTAACATAATTTTTAACAAAAGTAAACCTGAACAAAGAACATGATTTATATTTTTACATTTAGTTTAATTGTATAGTATAGATTCCTCTTTAATTTTGTTTTTTGCACTTGTAACTTTCATTATAAAAAATTTTGTAAATTATATCATTATATAATTATTATTATTATTATTATTATTATTTGTATTATTATTAATATTATTATTGTTATTATTATTATTTGTATTATTATTATTATTATTATTATTGTTATTATTATTAATTGTATTATTATTATTATTATTATTATTATTATTATTTTTTTTTTCTATTGTTATTATTATTATTATTATTATTTTTTTTTTAAATAATATTATTATTATTATTATTAATATTATTATTATTATTGTTATTTTTATTATTATTATTTTTTTTTTAAATAATATTATTATTCTTATTATTACTATTATTATTAGTATTGTTATTGTTATTATTATTATTATTATTATTATTATTATTATTATTGAACATTTATCCAATAAACTTGAGTCTTGAAGGAAATCCAAGGCAAATGACTTTGCATAAAATTACCAATAAACACAATCGAGCCAATCGCAGAACAATTCATTGTTTTCTTTTCTTTAATTTCCCGAGAGAGTTGAATAAAGAGTTAATTAAATCTTTGCAGGTTTATTTAATGTAAATATCGGAGCAAATCTTTCTTGAATGCAAACGAATTCTATACAATTAGTCACAAGCAATTTTTATTCACAATGAATTATAAGAAAACAAACACACGCACAAACACCGGGGTAACACTTCAACCGTTTGATGTAACACCGGTGACACATACGTATAATGGCTTACTCCATCGTATGTAACATCAGTGATACAAAACAAGTTAGTTAATGTTTTGATACATTTATATAGGCAAATATTTGCCTGTATAAATGTATTAACTTGTTTTGTATCACTGATGTTGCATAAGATGGAGTAAGCCATTATGTTTATGTAACACCGGTGTTACAAGAAACGGTTAAAGTGTTAATGGTTTCACTAGACGTAGTGATCCTCTTTACAAACGTTCCTTAAACGAAACAGTCGTAATTATTCTTCATCGAGTTTACAACCGCCCTAACATACCTCCACCATCGAAACATACAAATCATTTAGAACTACTTCTAGGCAATTGTACCTAAAAACGCCTTCCAAAGATCATATAGGTCAGTTGTACTATCAAAAGGATGACGTAACTATGGACTCCACTTTAGGACCGACAAACGTCTGTTTTTATATAGAAAATCTAGAATATTTGTTTTTTCCAATGATAATGATCCACATAGGGAATATCTAGATATATGGACGCTATATTTTTGGTTACAAGAAATGAAGACCATTTAATGGAAATTAAAAACAAGTTAGAAGAAAAATCCATCTTAAATTTTACATATGAACTAACCCAAGAGGGGAATTTCTTCTTCTTAGACAGTTTAATTGAAGAAAATGAAACTAATTACAGAACTAAAGTTTATAGGAAACCTATAAATGCTGGAACATGTATAAATTTTGATGGTCAGTGCTCTGAACAAAATAAAGTTTCAGTAATAAGTCAACAATGGGTTCTAAATGCCATAGTTGAGAAAGAAATAATAAAGTTTGAAGAACAAAGTACAGTTAGAGAAGATTCTAACCGTTTGAAGTTGTTATATGGGAACCAAATGCATGCAAAGTATAAGAAAGATGAAGACATATGAGAACCAAATGCATGCAAAGTATAAGAAAGATAAAGACATATTAAAATAATTTTACATAGATACACCAGACCAGTAGAGGGTAACGGCACAAATTAACTTGTCATTTACTATAAAAACAAGAAAACTTCAGCATGACTATCTTTATATAAAGAATTACGCATTAGTCATGCTGACATGACATGACATGTATTTTATCAATATTGTTGTAAAACAGAAGATTGTGCACGTCTTAATAACAATTATATTGGTAAGATGAGTACCATACTATCAAGGAGAATAACAATGCATTTACAAGAAGGTGCCATAACATAAAAGAGCATTTTACTAAAAATCATCCTTTAATTCTTAAATAAGCATGAAAACAAAATATTCTCGATAACACAACAATACTATCTAAACGTCCGAAAGCCAAACAATTAGAAATTACAAGGACACTGTTTATTAAAGAACACCAACCTAATATACAAGATATATAAGATATCAGATTAGATGGTATTATTTAGCACTTTCCTCTACTAGTGTATTAATGTATAACATCTGTTCTTTATATTTAATTGTAGCAACATTAACATTTCTTCTTCTTCTTCTTCTGTAGCCTTATCCCGTTTTTATATGGGGTCGCTAGTTTTTATGATCTGTCTCCATTTGCCTCGGTCAACAAATTCCGAGGCTATGTTTGTAGCATTTATCATATTTGGTTTTGGCATGGGTTTTACGGCCGGATGCCCTTCCTGACGACAACAATCTCCATTTATCCGAGCTTGTGACCGGCACCGGGTGCGCACCTCAGTGGCTGGGGAAAGTTCATCTTCATAGATACGGATCCTTTCTGCTCTTCATGTTGTTAATGCATTTCGGCCTTTAGTTTTGAATTGATCTTTCAAGAAAGTCCTCCCTTAAGAAGGGAAGTTCATCTTCATAGATACGGATCCTTTCTGCTCTTCATGTTGTTGATGCATTTCGGCCTTTAGTTTCGAATTGATCTATCAAGAAAGTCCTCCCTTAAGAAGGGAAGTTCATCTTCATAGATACAAATCCTTTCTGCTCTTCATGTTTTTAATGCATTTCGGCCTTTAGTTTCGAATTGATCTATCAAAAAAGTCCTCCCTTAAGAAGGGAAGTTCATCTTCATAGATAGGGATCCTTTCTGCTCTTCATGTTGTTAATGCATTTCGGCATTTAGTTTCGAATTGATCCATCAAGAAAGTCCTCCCTTAAGTGTCCAAGCTATTACGATGCATTTTTATTTGTATACCTATTCAATAAAAAAAAATATATAAGAAAATAGTTGGTTTATCAAACGCACATTGCATATACTTAGATACATTTAATTTAGAAAAAGAATCAATGGCTTACCATTTCAACAAGATTGTGTTGAAATGAATGATTAATTAAAATAATCTTCTAAAACATTTTGAAATGTTAAACCTTAAAAAAACATTTAAAACAAAAAATTACGTTAAATTAAAATGAATATAATATCTGATTTTACAATGACAAGGAAGAGAGAGATATTTTTACAATAAAATAAAACAATGGGGAAAATTGATTCCCATAACATATGCAGACAATAAAAACTAAAAAAACAGCTCGCATATGCAGAATAAAAGAGGTAAAACTGGAGGAAGCCTTATGCACAACAGAGCGAGTGTATTAAGAACGGTGGGAATTCACATTTTCTTTGTACAAATGTTTTGAATGTTTTATGGCCACTGAAAAAGTCACTTTCTTTTTTGTTCTTTTATTTTTGTTTTTTCTTTATTAATCTTTCCATTTTTATTTATTTAATTCAAATTTTCTTTTGTTCTTTACTTTCTAAAGGTGTTGAAAACCTTGAACATGAGTGGTATGTAGTAGGCAATCTTATAAATTTTGGATGTTTTTGTTATGATTTTACTTTAAAATTTTATTTTATATATTTTATTTCTAATTCATTTTTTCTTAAATATTTCTAGAACTTATCATCAAGTATTTTATATTTTTGGTAGAAAAACCTAAGGTTCATCTTGGATTAATGCACACTTCGGTTTTCAAATAATTGTAGGACACAAACACAATCATTTTCCACTTGTCTCAAGCAGTTATCTTGTTTTAGAATTTGTTTATACTTTCCAGCCTTCTCTACCATTCCTTTCTTTTTGTATTTCCTTTCATTTGTATTGCCTTCATTTGCTTTACTTTCCTTTTCCTTTCCTTTCCTATCCTTTGCTTGCTTTGCTTTGTTTTCCTTTGCTTTGCTTTCCTTTCCTTCTGTACTTTTTTTCTGAATGAAAGCATGATGTTGTTTGGCATTGAATACCGTATATGCTCAACCCTAGAGGCGAGTTGTATTGGTTGCGGTCGAGGCGTGCAGATTATGTACAAAACTGCGCAGCCATCAAGCCATCGACCACTCTTATTTTTACAAAAAATTGCAGTACAGTAAAATATTTTTTTTTTTCAATAAATACATAAAAGTAATACATTATTAGAGTAATTATATCCATTCTTGATATCAGCAATAGCCAAAATGGCAATCACAAATAATTTAAAATAACACTATCCTACGCCGGGTAAACTTTAAAATATACATACAATGTGTTTTTACGCATAACAGGCATATGAATCTAGATCTAAGTTTCAGCTAGATAGCTAACAGACGAAAATCTAAGCTGTTTTCAAATATTGGATATAACACCAACAATAAATAATCTGAATATATTAATTTTGCTTGAAAAACAATTTGGTTTAAAATTACAAATTTATGCACATTACATAGGCTATTGTAATCTTGTTTTGAAGTGAAATAATGGGAAAATAAATGTATACATTTGTATATCTGGCAAATACATAAATATCACCCTAATAGGCCAAGTCATCTTAGTATTAAACTATACTTTCTTATAATTCCATACATTAGGCTATGTGCACACTCTCTCAAATTTTTGTTTTGTTGTTCAACACTATTGATTATATTGTCTTAGATTTTTACATGAGCTTTCCCAATTTTATGTAATTAAACGCCTTTGACCATCTTTTTGCGTGACTTAACATCCAGTATGTGTATCTCCTTTCGTGCTTGACATAAGATGTTTTTAGAAATTAAAGCTAAACCAATTTTGGCATTTATGCATGGTAAATCACTAAAACTTAACATAATCAAGGTTTTAAATGTAAAATACAAAATTCATGAGGTCAAATTTTGAAAAATAATTTGTAATTATTTATCTATTTCAAAATACTCGCTCATTTCCATAGGCGGAGCCTGTAGAGAGAAGGGTTGCAGAGGTGCCCGGGAATGTACTCCCATCTCCCTAAACGAGCGTTAATGAATCTAAATCCATCTTGGATGCACGTGAACGACTCAGTGTGTCGTGAAATTGTATTCACTCTTGTGCCTGAAAAGACATACACATAATAATAATAATAACTACACCTTTTATATAGCGCCGACACTTTGTAATACTCTTTAACGCTTCACATATATAGGCCTTATTAATATTATCCACATCAAGTGATGTGTACCCTCAGGGTATGCAGCCGACATATGGCGCTTCCTTCAAGCCGGGGTAAGCTTAGCATATGAAATTTTAAGAGAGTACACCCACATTAAAATTTTCAATTAAATAGCCTTAGAGCGGACTCAAACCGGCGCCAATGAGATTTGCTTAGCAGCATTAATCTCCAGGCAGCGTTCGTATCACTCGGCTACCATCTCTCATATCTTGCGAATCAAATAAGCGTGGTTTGGCACACAGCCAAAGTTGCTAGCTAGATGAGTCTGCGCAGTTCTACACAGTTTTTCGCCAAGCTAAACTGTGATAGGTGACTACTAAAACGTAGCCTAGATATCACGTGTGGGTATAAAGCTATAGAATACTATTTATGTAACTAATAATACAAAATAATACAAACACTTAGTAAGCTATCACTTCTCAATCAATCTCCTAGCCTTAAGCAGTCTGTTTCACATAGACAAATATGCATGCGTCGACCGCAAAAGTCAAAGCTTGTTTTCTTGCTGCTTGTACATAGTTTGTTCAAACCAAAAAGTTTTTCATATATGAATGGGAATAAGAAACAGTTCCTAAGCAAATTTACCTGAGCTCACGCTACAGTTTGCTGATAATTCCACATAGATTCACCTCTATGACCGATATCTAGGCAACCCAGTCCCTGTTCAATCTTTTGTGTGGAGTATGGAGCACTTTTAGGCACAAAATAGTTAGATACAAATGTATAATTTTTTTCTTTCTAGCTTTCAACAAAGTCTCATGATTGTTTTTAGTTTTTGGAGAATATTTATTGTTGATCTCTCTAGGGTTTTATTGACATAAGTAAGAATGTTATAAATTTTTTTAGTTTTTAAGGACAAAAACAATTAGGTTAGTCCCAACAAAAAACAGTTTCTGGCAACCTGCGTTTAAATATACAAGATACTGAGAATTATTTTACTATTTTCATGAAAACTAAAAATCTAACATAAATGTGAAGATAGAGGTAATGCAGTTCTTTCCATTGCTTTTAAAACAAACGCAAAATAACGGAAGAATGAGGATAGCATCCAATTTTACCCGCAAAATTATATAGATATATATGAGATCGATATTTTGTATTTCAAAGAATAACAAATTTTGTTATTTGGTATTTAAAAAACGTGTAATTGAACAAAAGCAAAACTATACTCGAACTTGTATGAAAAACCAAGATAATCGCACCTTTTCAAGCGATAAAGAAACAAAACAAATCCAAATATAAAACAATTTAAAACATAATATTATGGGGAAATGTTGAATTTTGACGTGAAACTTTTCATTTTTTAGTTTTTTAACAATATAAAATTCTTTATTTTTTATGAAAGGAATACAAAAAGTTTTAGATCAAATTTTGGTCAGTAATAGTTTTAAGTTTACATTATTAAAATTTCTTTATCAGTTTATTCATCCAACCGTCAAAAATTGACCTACATCTTTCTCGTTTCTTTTTGTTCTTTTCCTCTGTATCATCTTTTCATTTTTTTATCTTATTATCTACCCGTCCCTTTATTTTCATCTTTCTGGTATGCTCTTTTTTTATCTTCTCATCTATTGTTTTCATCCTTCTTGTCTGTTCTCCTTTTTTATTTTCTCGTCTATTCTTTTTTGAAATTTTGTATCTGTTTTACTATTTATAGATCAACTATGTTGATTTTAATTTTTCAAAGATTCACCTAACTAAAAGTATAGTTATAATTATATACAATTATAAAAAAATGTTTCCATGAGGTTTTAAAAATTAAAACTATTTAAAATTTCGAATAATTTTTTATAATTATGAACAATTATAAAAAATGTTTCCATGAGGCTATAAAAATTAAAACTATTTAAAATTTTGAATAATTTTTTATAGTTATATGCAATTATAAAAAACATTTTTCCATGAGGTTTTAAAAATTTAAACTATTTAAAATTTTATATAATTATATACAATTATATAAAGCATGTTTCCATGAGGTTTTGATAATTACAACTATATAAAGTTTTGTATAATTTTATATAATTATATACACTTATATAAAGCATGTTTCCATGAGGTTTTAATAATTACAACTATATAAAGTTTTGTACAATTTTATATAAGTATGTACAATTATATAAAGCATGTTTCCATGAGGTTTTAATAATTACAACTGTATAAAGTTTTGTAGAATTTTATATAATTATATACAATTATATAAAGCATGTACCCATGAGGTTTTAAGAATTACAATTATTTAAAATTTTTAATAATTTTATATAATTATATACAATTATATAAAACATGTTTCCATGAAATTTTAAAATCTATCTGATAAGTGTTTGACGTCATAGCTTAAATTCAAACATTTTTAATTTTGTTAAATTGTTTGTAAGTTGAACAAAATATTTACCTCATCATAATGAATTATCCAACTAACAAAATTGAAACAAGCATTTATAGTTTTGAGAAGAAACAGTTCTTCCTTCTCTTTTTTTTTCCATTTGAACGTCGCTGTTATCATATTCTTGTTCTTGATATGGTTGTTTAGATCAAAACATAACTATTTGGACTTAATGTTCAAGAAAATTAATTTAATGTATTCAATTATTTGACAAAAATGAATATTTATCTAATTCAAATTTTGTGAAAAAAAAATAAACGAGAACAAAATTGAAATTCAGTTTTGGGAATGGTTTTCAAATTCTGTAGTATCATACATTTCCCAAAATGGGGAAAGAAGAAACTATTTTAAAATGTAAGCCAAACGAAACACATTTCAAGAGAGTAATCCGCATAGGTTCACAATATGGAACGACAATAGCACAACTGAGGTAAGCCACGTTCAAACAACATAGACCTTACCTCGCTTGTCGTATTCGCAAGGCGATATGGAAATAATCTATGTTCAATGTTTTTTTTCATTTCATACATTGTGAAAACATGTTTACGCGTCATGAAGATTTTTCAAATTTGGGAACTAAATTATTACTTGTGCATACAAAGTCAAAACACTAGATTTCAATTATTTTTTCTTAATTTAAAAAAAATCATGTTCAATGATATTTGAACAATTAACTCATTGTTGCTTTTTGTAATTTAATTTGCATTGCAGCTTATTTAGCTTAAAAAATAGAAGAGAAAAGTTAAGTTATATCTTATATATATTTTTATTTTGTGGCCCCCCAAGAAAATTATTTGTTTTAGCTCCTATCAAGTTTAGTATTTTCTTTCTAAATTAATATAATAAAGTTGTATTAAATTAAGAATAATGAAGCAGAAATAGAGTTCTGTATAGTAAAACAATATTCAATAATAATATATTTCGATAAACTTTCTACAAAATTTATACCATTAAAAATAAAACAATGCCCTGAATTAGAAGCTATATAATTGGATCGAGAATAGCACAAGTGAGGTAAGCACTATGATATTTCATTGTGGGTTACCTCACTTGTGCAATTTTCAATCTATACAATTGGATCGACAATAGCACAAGTGAGGTAAGGGTTATGTTATTTTAATGTGGGTTACCTCACTTGTGCAATTTTCAATCTATATACATGTTAGAAGTGTGGGCATATTAATGACACAGTATCTTCGCAATGCGCCCTCAGGTCTTCATATTTTTCTCCTCAACCTAAAATTAAAAACAAATGTACTATAGCCAAATAAATAAGAGTCCTTGTCAACTGAAAAGTTGTTTTGAATTGTTCAAACAACTTTCCGAACAAAACAGAAAAATGTGTATTTTGTTTGTTTATGTTTAGATAATTCACATCAATTTAACATATATATTTGTTTTTAGTTGAAGAATACTCTTATTTTTTGGGTGATGGTACAATGGAACTTTGAGGAACGAATTGTGGTTTTTAATTGTATAATAAGCGTTAAAAAATGCATGTTATTTATATGAGACATTCACATTTATTTGCACAAAGTTGTAAGTTAACATTGCGGATTAAGTAAAAATATATTTCATTCATCTTACGCTTGAACCACAATTTAAAGCAGAAGAAAAGGTTAAGGTCAAATATTAGAACCATCTGGCCAGTTCTCACAAATTTCTCAGCAATGATAATATTTACAGAACATAGTTTGAAAATTGAACAAAGTTTAAAAATACATTTGTGATGAATTATCATTCAATTGATTTATCTCATCCTATCATCTTCATTCATCTCCCTTTCACGAATTTGAAACTTTAGATTTAATCTTTATAAAGAAATAATATTCTTAATTTGAAACTTTAGATTTAATCTTTATAAAGAAATAAAATACTTTAGAACGAAAATCGTAACGCCCCAAATAGTTTCCTTAGACTCCGTTAGATCGG